>JARYGA010059216.1:0-25876 GCA_030545235.1 Helianthus tuberosus
ACGTTTCGTGTAGAATCTTTTTGGTAATATACGTTTTCGATCCCCGGTTTTATAGAAAAAAAATTACTTATATATAATTTTTAGGTCCAGTAACTTCTGACCCCCGGTGGAAATTTTCAAGCTTCGCCACTGCCTCTAGGGGTCCAAATCTTTTTAGTTTTGTATAGAATTTACGTTGTATAAGATAGAATATATGCGTACTGAATCGATAGATGACACAAACAAGCTTTTGTCAGGGTGGCTTTTGCCTTGCTTAAACAACAAGGAGACGTGAGTTCTAATCCTAGCGTCTCCAAATTCTCTATTTTAACTTCATTTTTTGTTAGCTGCATATGACATTTAATACATAATTTTGTCAACTACATTTTTCTCTTTAATTATAATAAATTAGTACCTAAACTTAGCTAAAAATAACTATTTAAATTACTTTCAAATAAATTTTAGTGATTAAATAATTGATAAGTTTTTAATACATGGAAATTTGCGAACATGCCCAAACATTTTATCTCGCACATGGCCATTTTTTTGTGATTTTCTGACACGACCATGTATAGGGGCAATCACACAAAAAGGTCATATGGTCTTTTGTTAGGTGTACCTAAACCTGTAAAAAGTCATACCCCAAAGAGACAACCCAAATCAGTCACCATCTTCCGTTTCCGCAACCCGATTTCACTACACGAATCATTGACGGTGGCGTTCCAGATCGGGTAGTGGGCACCTGACATAACTACCCGAGAACGCTCCATCCCCCTTTATTGATAATGGTTTCAGGTTTAATCAAAATCATTTGATTGATCACTAAAATTTGTATTCGAGTTATAACCAATTTTGAGTTGGTTGTCTGATCAAGTATGGGTACATATTTATTAAAAAAAATTATAAATTGGTTGTTGGATCAAATATGGCCATATATATTTATTACAAATAAAAAATTAAAACGGATTTAAATACTTTAATTAACTTTTTTTTTCAATAGCAAATATTACTCATAGGAGTGGGATCAAATACAAACACTTAAGTTTGTAAGAACCGTAAGAACCAACACATAATTAACAAGTGTCTATCAATAAAAAATTAGTTTAGGGGTAATTTAGATCTTTTGACCATATTTATTTATAACTAATTAAAAATAATTACAAAAAATATAATCAGCACAACACTATATAATTAACATAACATCATTAATCGTTCTTCATTATCAGCACATCGTCCTCAATCGTTCTCCATTATCAACATAAACGACATTAGCACAACATCCTCAATCGTTCTCCATTATCAGCACACCAGATGTGCTGATTATATCTACTTTTGGTGTTTGTTTGTATTATTTTGTAATTAACACATAATCAGCATATTATCAGCACAATTATAAAACACCCTTTGTTAACTTTTTTAAAAATCACTTTTATAAATACAAAAAATGTATAGCAATATGGTACTCATATTAAAGATAAAAAAATACTTGATTTTATGATATATTTTTTTTTTTTAAATAATGAAGTATATACAAGTTATTTTAGTTTAAAAACCTTGGTGGAATTTGTATTTAATGGAAAATGGTCAAATGACTAGTAATTTTATAAAATTACCCCTAATTTGTTAGTAGTAATTTTTAATTATAAGAGTTTTATTTATAATCAATATCAACCCTTGATTTAAATTATCAATGGTTCAGATGTGTTTTTACGATTCTTATAATTAGCACTGTTAACAGGATCTCAACCCCAAAGAGACAACCCAAATCAGTCACCGTCTTCCGTTTTCGCAACCCGATTTCACTACCCGAATCATTGACGGTGGCGTTCCAGATCGGGTAGTGGGCACCTGACATAACTACCCGAGAACGCTCCATCCCCCTTTATTGATAATGGTTTCAGGTTTAATCAAAATCATTTGATTGATCACTAAAATTTGTATTCGAGTTATAACCAATTTTGAGTTGGTTGTCTGATCAAGTATGGGTACATATTTATTAAAAAAAATTATAAATTGGTTGTTGGATCAAATATGGCCATATATATTTATTACAAATAAAAAATTAAAACGGATTTAAATACTTTAATTAACTTTTTTTTTTCAATAGCAAATATTACTCATACTCTACTTTACACCAAAATTACACTTTTTGTCTAGGTTTTAACACATATCTTAACAGGACCGGCCCGTTGGGGGTGCCGGCACAAGGCCCAAACCCTTTGAGGGCCCAAATCCTCTTACTTTTGTATAGAATTTACGATGTATAAGATAAAATATATATTTTGTACTAATGGTTCTAATCCTAGCGTCTACAATTTTTTTATTTTAACTTATTTTTTCATTTTTTTTTGTTAGTGCCATTTAATGCTTAATTTTGTCAACTGCACATTATCCTTTAGTTAATAAATCACTTTCTAAACTTAGCAAAAAATAACTATTTAAATTATATCCACATAAATTTAGTGATTGATGAGTTTATATTAAATAGAGATTTTCGAATAGGGCCCAAATTTTTATCTCGTACATGACCAAATTATTTTTTTGTGATTTTCGAAGACGGCCCTGTAAAAATGACCGGTACCCTCTAAGCGAAAACACGACCCACTTAACTCATTTATGATTTGTGCAAAGACGACATCAGAAAGAATCCTTCGTGCTAACATCGGTTGTTTTTAGGTGTCGATATCGCTTCTTAACCTTGATAAGATACGACATGTGTTCAACTAATTTGTTATTAATTAAAATGTCATTCAAATTTTACTTTTTTATTTATTTTTTGATCTTTTTCTAATAGTCTTAGCGGTACTTATAAAGAGTATGTCAATGAATATTTGGATTCATGGATTAGGCATTAGGCTTGACGGCCCCCTCGTGTCGTCGTCCTCTTCGTCTCTTGGGAGACATTTGAGTCGCAAGAAGACAAAATCTTCTCATTTTTCCATGCGGTTGTAAGACCCTTAGTCCATTTTATACGATTATCATATAAATTTCGATTACAATAGTGTACTTAAGATTAAACATACACTTAAAAATGCGATCTTGTTAAAACATTTTACTAAATAAAATATTTCAACATTTTGTAATTTCATTCGCCGTTTAATTTTGACGACGAAACTATTCGCAGATGCTTGATTCTTGAGCGTGTTCGGTTCCTCGATGAGCTTGATCGTCCTCCGGTAAAGCAAATCAAACCTATATTTCATAAAACATGAACTAAGTTAGTCATATGGTGTTTAGAACGAGTTTAAACGAGTTCGCAATGCATAACAAGCAAACCAGCAACTTCGGCTGACTTTTATACCCGTCGCGTACCGCGACGGGATTTGGTTTACTCGTCGCGTGCCGTGACGGCTGTCGCGTGCCGCGACCACAATGGCCTTTGGCCGTCGCGCGACGCGAGCTCCTGGTTTTGACAGAATGTTTTGATCAGCAGCTGCATAATTCCAGCCAAATCAAGTTTTATGTTAACGAGCATAACTTGCTCATTTTTTATCCGAATTATGTCACGTTTCTTCCTACGTGATCGTAATTTTATTCCCCATCACGTGGAGTCAACATCCGACATCCGTATTAACAAAATTTTAGACTTTTAAGCCTTCGGCTTAAAAATGTAGTTACTAAGTTTTGACCCGTTCGTGTATTTATCAAACAAACATGTTTGTTTGATCTCAAATTCCTCGTGAACCTCACAATTTCAATATTGTGTATCATATTAAGTCCAAATCACGGGTTTATATACCTTATTAAACCCGTTTTGACTTAAATGCTTATTTTGACCCGTTAAAGGTATTTAAGCACTTTTCCGTATCATTCACGCTCATTTATTTCTCACATCTCATATCCACATTATTTATCAACTGATTTTTTTCCACCACAACTATATTTGCGGTGAATTTAATGTGGTGATCTAAATATTTTGAGTTTTACCCCTCGGATATGCATTTTTTGGCAAAGACTCATATAAGGTCAGTTTACCCAAGGATTCACACCGTTCGGTTTTTATACTTATCTTAAGTATCTATTTGCTATTAAAACTCGTTTCCAAACAACCTTTAAGGGTCGTTTGCTCAGTTTAGCTTACAAGGGCGTTTTAGTCAATTTTAGTCCTTCTTTTACGATGAAGGACTTTTAACTACTTGTTTGACCCAATTTCCGACCCTTTAACTATAATCTTGTTTAGAAACCATTATGTTTCTAAAACACCATGATTATAACTTAAATTATTCGGTTTATCTATAAGATAACCGAATATCAAATTTTTGACCTTGTTTCACTCTTATAGAACCTCAAGTTCTAAATGATGACTTGAGCCATTATACATACCTGACTCAGATCACTGTATTGATCTGTTTTAATACCTTGCCTTAATAGCCGCTAAGTAATAACGATGTAAATATCCATTCGATATTTATTCCTATAATCATATAACTCGACAAACCATTAGTCGATATTGTCAAAGGGTGATATTTTCACCTTTTGACTCGTTTGGTCTAAATGACCATGTATCTTTGCGAGATGGATTTATTATCATCTCGGCTACATGACTCGCCCCGGTTTACATCGTACGGTCATTTTACTTATAAATCGTTCCTTGATTCTTTGACCCCTTTATGACTTATGCCATAAAGTGTCTTTCCAAAAATTAACGGTTATAGTCAACGTGTGATCGAATTACCGTTTTACCCTTACTATTTAGGTTGGTTTACCCTATAAGGTAACCACTCGAAACTCATTTTTTATTAGTCATTACATGACCCAATTATCGTATTAGTCCGTTTTAACCATTATACATGGTTTATTATCATTGTCTTTTGTTTCGAACCGCACATGTCGTGTCGGAACATCATAATTCAAACAAGACTTTATATTATTCATAACCTATAAAATCAATAGGTATTTATACAAAGAGTGTAAGCTGTACTTACCTAGCATCCAGATCATGCTTTTCCTTCATTCTTAATCGTTTGATCCACTTCCTTCCCAAGCTTTCACCTAGCTTGTCAAGCGTCAAACTATCATTGTAAGTTGTAAGATGGTTAGACTACTCATAATCATTCACGACTATTCCATCCTACGATCTTTATGTCGAATTTATCATTCGATCATATAATTGGTCAGTTTGACTTTTTAAAGTTAACTGCCTATTGACCTAATTAATTACACGAAGTAGCTTAACTACGCGTTTAATTACTTGGCTAATTGTTCGGTAAACATCATTCATATGTTACCATTTTAATCACTTATTTCACCAAGTTCTTGTAACTATAAGTTACCAAATTACTACTTGATGATATTAAACATCATTAACATGAACATATCATCAATTCTTATCATATCATACTAAACTCATATCCTAGTAAGTATGATTACATACTCAAACACACACTTTGTTCAAGTATTTTCTGATTACTATCAAATATGATGATTCTAATCATAAGTATATCATCAAATTCATCATATGATATCCTAGTGTGGTATATCATCAAATCATTCAAATTATAGCATCATATGTATAATTTTCACTTAGGGTTTGGTTCCTAAGCATGTATACATCACTAATTTAATCATACCTTCAATAATTCATTCATAATTGGCGATTATGATGATAATCTAAATTTCGCAACTTCATCAATCATCAAAAATTGACATACCTTATGATCCCCTAGCTTGGGTGATCATTAATTCACGTTTATTTGTGAATTTAGACCTTGTTTGAGCCTTCAATTTGATGATTATGTTGAGAGTTAGGGTTTGGCTCCTGGGGAGCTCCCTGATGTCGATCACAAAACACACACTAAGTGTGTGTTTTGTTTTAAGTTTCTTTTATAATTAACTTTCAAGTTTATCCACTTTGGCCCCTCATGTTTGGTTAGTTTATTAAGTAGGCCACAACCCACTTAATTTTTAACAATATTCTCGCTTATTAACTAGGTTAAACATTCATAGTTAATGTAGTGAGTTCGGGGAGATTTATGACTAAGTTTATTTTAAGTCCCATTAACTCGGGCTTTTATAAACTTTATTTCTTCAAAAGTTTTTGTTCAACTTTTATTTAATATTAGGCTTATTTATTTAAAAATCCTAATATTCACCAGGTTACTTTTATCCCTAACGGTAATTTACCCGTCTTTTAATACTAACGTGATTTGATTACCAAGCCCGTTTTTCGAGGTGTTACAGTGGTAATCGTTAGAAAATAAAAAAAATGTAATTGCCTTATTTAATTAAAAACGGCTATATTTCAAACCCCACCCAAAATCCTTTAACTTTTTATATAAATTCAACCTTTTTGCCCCAATTTAATTGCCTTGTTTTTTTTTTAACTTATGTAATGTTTTTTATTTAATATTAATGAATTTATTTTTCTATCTTATTTAATAAATGTTAAAAAAATAAATGAATTTAAAAAAAAGTAAATTTGGTGGGGTAGGATCATCCTCCCATTTCCAGTGTTTTAACATGACGGATCATCCTCTATGGAACTAAGATGTGGTGCCTACATGATGGATCATCCTCAAGGAAGGATGGTCACCATACCGCATAGCCTTACTACAGTGGTTGTTAGTCAACAGTGATAAATTAGTAATTAAATACATACATGAATAACTGGAGATTGTGGAACTTGGGTCTGTACTTTTTGGAAGTTGAAAAGTTTATGTTTATTTTAAGAGTAAACTGCAATTTTACCCACTGGGGTTTAAGCCAATTGACACTCTGATCCCCTCCTTGGAAATAATTGCAATTTCCCCCCAACATTGTTGTTATGTCGCAAGATTACCCCCTGTTAACAGTCAACGGTTGTTTGACTATTATAGGTAAGGGTATTTTGGTAATCTTACCCCATATTTATTATTATTATTATTTATAAGTTAATAATGGGGCTTGATTCCTAATGGATCGATTCTGGCTTCCTTCCTTCCGACTGACGTTTGTTTCCATCTCGTGATTCCTTCCTTCCTTGCTTGCTGCTAAATTGGAAAGGATTAAACTCCACAAAACCCTAAAAAGCTTCTGCAAACTCCAATTTTCAGATCAATCTCTTCAAATTACAAGGTATCTTCGATATTATTCAACTTTCTTAATTACTAGATCTCTTTCGCACTTGTTTCTTTACTCGATTTTGTATGTGAGAAAGGGGAAGGAGGTGGTGGCTGAGTTGATGGTGGCGGTGGTCAGAATAGGAGAAGGCGGTGGTGGTGGAGTTGATGGTGGCGGTGGCGAAGGTAGGGAAGGGGCAGAGCCGTTGAGGTGTGAACGGCGTTGGCGGAGGTGAGCAAGGACGGAGGTGTGAGTGAGAGAGAGAGTGGTGGGACGAGTATTTTGTTGATTCAGTTTTCCGGTGGTGGTGGTGGTGGATGGCGGCAGATTCGCCACTGTAGGCGGCTAGGGTTAGGGTTTGGAATAGGAAGGTGGTGGTGGCTGAGTTGATGGTGGCGGTGGTCAGAAGAGGAGAAGGAGGTGGTGGTGGAGTTGATGGTGGTGATGAACTGGGAATGAAGAATGAACTGATAATGATGATGAATAAAATTGCAGTTTACTCTTATTTTAAGTCTCTTGAATATTCGTATATATTAATTTTACGGTCACTCGATGGTACAGTTGTCGATTTGTTGTGTACGAGAGTTTTATGTGTTGTTGTTATTCTTATTGAATATCATAAATAATAGTATTTGTTTATAATCAAGATTTCCTTGTAGAGAACACAAATTAAGTCAAGCTTAAACACGTCCGGCCTCATATTAGATCTCATCTAATAACGAGCTTGAGAACGTTTACTTATTGAACTCATCTGGTCTCATGAGCCTAAATAATACTATTGTTTGTATAATTTATATTTACACAAGAATATCATTATACTCAGTAAATCCCACCAATAGCAAAGCTAAGGTAGGGTCTGAGGAGGGTAAGATGTAGACAGCCTTACCTCTACCCCGTAGGAATAGAGAGGCTGCTTCCAGTGAGACCCCCGGCTCGATTGTAGTTTTGTATCAAGCCTTGGACCTAATACATATTCACACAAGAATGTATTAAATAAATTTTTGTCAGTTAGTTGCCAATAAACTTTCCGGCCTCATATGAGAATGGAAAACTGGAGCATTTTCTGCATCGGCTCCAAAAGGATAAGTTGTGTTGGAATCGAGAAAGTTAAGTGATGTTCATTGTCACACCCCGATTTCCACGTGTCACCGGTGGGCCCGGTGGGGGAGTGTCGTGACGTGGTTGGCAACATAATAGTCAAACAACACAATATTTAATATGCACTGCGGAAGCAATTTAAAAATATAATACAACCGAATTTAATATTGTAATATCAAACGTCACAATATTTGGAAGTTTATCCACAGATGGATCGATAACAAAATGAAACAATAGTTCAACAGACTTCAGGCATCTTAAGCTTGCGAGACTTCTAATGATGCTAAGGAGAAATCCCAGCCAATTACGCATAGTACCTGCATTTAATCTTTTTGGGAAAATACGTCAGTTTACACTGGTAAATACAATCAACTGACTCATTTTGGAAAAATGATTGAAAATTGGTTTGGATGCACGTGGCATAAACATTTTATTTAACTTGGGAGAATTATTTAAATATATAATCTTGTGAACGAATTACATGTTCCTTGTTCCTTGTGCGTTCAGTAGCCCGGATCTTGTCCGGGTTAAAGATCAATAGACACACCACAATATTCTTTTATGCACTGACGGGTGTACGCCTACACCCCGCGCTTAAGTCGTGGCCATTTCGTAAAATGATGCCAAGGATATCCGGGACATGGTCATTAACCCCCCAAAGGCTTTAAGTAACAAGACTGTTTAAACGAGCCGATCAAATTATTCAATTACCCACTCAACGGTGGAGAATTTGATGCCCGATCAAGCGGTATGCTATATACCGTAACCCAAGCCCGCATAGGGAAAATAAGTTAAAAGTATTTACCTGAGCAAAGTATAATTCACAATAAGCAAATTGCAAGTAGCTTTTACTGGTCCTCCTAATCTGGAACGAAGGTTTATAATAACCTATTAGAATCCTAACGGGTCTTTAGTTAAGCTTAAGCTTAGACCGGCTAGTTTCAAAGATACGGTTCATACGCACGATTAAGCGAAGACCGGATAGAATGTGATTTAGACCTGACAAGTTCAGAGACTTGTTTAATATGGGAATTTCATACACATTCTGGATTTTGAGATAAAACCGATAAGGTTTGACCCGTTTAGGCTAGTTTATGTAAACTAGTTACATAAACCGAACCAAACGCGTAATAAGCGTAACGGGTATTCATGAGAGCTATTTACAGGTTTCCTAAGTTAATATGCTTCATATATGTTGTGACATCAGTAAGATATCATTTATTATGCCTGAAACGAGTTTGAACACAAACTATGCCCCGTAGGGGTAGTTTGGTCATTTACAAGGTTATAAAAGAGTCTAAGTGTTTAACTGAGTTACAGGTCTGATGTAATCAGCAAACATACTCAAATTAATGAGTTATAACAGTAGGAATAAGCATATATGTGAAATTTAGTAATTATAACCAAACTATGCCCCGTAGGGGTATTTTGGTAATTTCACATAAGCCGAAAGGCTCAAAACTGAAGTCTGAGTTTATCAACCTTTGCTTACTGTTAAAACATTATAATTTGCCTCAAATATCAGTAGGTATCAACCCTTGTATGTTTATTATAGTTATAGCACATACTATGCGTTAAAAACGCTTAAAAAGGCGATTAGAGCCCATTTCCGGGTTTGATACATAAATCTGATATTTTTATATTTCCAGAAGGCTTAAAATAATTTTTTTATCATATGTGATCAGTAGCAAAAGGTTTGGAGTCGTTTAGATATGTAAAACTCATTTTATAGCCCGTAAGGGCAAAACCGACAATTACCGGATTAAGCCTACGACTATAAGTTATGCTCAGCCTAAAATTAATTAAAAATCTTTAAAAATCCCAAAATAATATATTACATTAGTGGGTAAAGAGTTTGATATCAAAAAGTATGTTTAAGTAGGCTATACGCTAAATACGTCGTTTAATTAACATAAAGCTTTCATTTTACGCTAACGAGCATAACTCTTTATCTACACCTCAAACTGATGTCAAATTTTGCATACAAGTTTATATATCAGTAATTAAAGTTTCTACTCTTTTACATTTTCAAAAATCACGTTTTAAGGTGAAAAGGGCATAACGGTCAACATATGAGCAATTAACGGAATCATGCATATTAATTGGATAACTAATGATCCGAGGTGTATAATCACAGAGGGTTATACTAGCATGTAACCTGGTCCAAATAAAGCTCTTAGGTATTTCTAAAACATACCATAACGGGTCAGAACTGAAAGTCAAAGTATAAGTCAAACTATACGACTTTCGGTTCCGAACCGGGTCTAAACAGGAAATTGTCAGGTTGAACATGTTTAGACATGTCCTTACACTAATTACCAAGTTATATTAATGATCAAACAGGTTGTATATGTTCTACATTGCTAATCATGCATAAATTGTAAAATTAACATTCTGTTGACTTTTTATTAGTAGGTTTGACCCGACATTTGACCTAGTTAGAGTGGGTATCAGGGGGAACCCTTTTGAGGTTTTATTACCCACATAATTACCAACTTATAACTACTTTTGATTCGACTAATCACTGGACCATTAGTGATTAATCTTAAAGTCAACCGTTAATTACGACGGTTTGACTTTTAAGCTAAAACTAAGCTAAAACTTAATTAAGAAAGGTCAAGTATACTTACAAGAGTCCTATGCACGAATTATGATCACTTGAGCCTGCTTGGGAGCTCCAGAATTGATCAGGAATGCAAGAGAAGGTGTGTGGAACTTGGTTGCAACTATGATCCTTTATATAGTGTTTAAACCACCACAAAATGTTGACAACTCAAGCTACAACTGACCATAAATCATCAACACATGTCCCTAGTGTTCTAGGAGTCACTTAGGGGGCGCCCATGAAGTGATACCATTGATTAAAGTCGGTTTTGGCGAGAAAATAGGCTGATGTCTTCATTTTCTGATACTGGGCGTCTGACGCGGCCCGCATGGGTTTTAAGCGAACCTTACGCGGGCCGCATGGGCCTTGTTATCAGATTTTTATTTTTCTATTTTCCACATAATTGACCCTTGGCTCTTCGGAAGGGCAACCAAGGTTATTTCTTGCATTTTGACCCCTTCTTATTACCCACAAGGGCTTTAGGACTTATACCCACTTTGCCAAGTCCCTGGACACTTCCGGTTGACCCGAAAAGTCATAACTTTCAATGTTAACGCTTTAACCCCTCGCACACGAATTTGATCATAACTTTCTCATACGATTACGAAACTTTATGAAATTTATATCGTGCATTCTAGTGATCATAATTAACAGTTACAAAGCTTCGGGTTTGTCAAAAGGCCACTCAGAGGTTTAACTTAAACATGTTGACACATTTAACCCCTGTAGTTTGTAATCTCTCACTTTTAGCTTCGTATGATCCATGATTTATTCGTTTGATGATATGAACATCATGTAGGGTTATTATGAAGTATATTTATTCACTGTTGACATTTAGAACCCGTATAATCACATACTTTCCATGTTTGTCAACTTTAGTCCTTCTATAATATTCTTTCACACGTTTTAAACATATGACACGTGTCAACACATTATAGGACGTGAATTTTCGAGGTGTTACATTCATAATTGCATAAAAGGAGCAACTACAGCAAGTTGAGGCATTTCTTCGATGGTTCCCGTACACCCTGCTTGTCGGCTAGCTCTAAAGGATACATAGGTTGTCGGGTGGGTAAGACCAAACGGGTGGGAACTACTTACCACCACAAGTCCGGTTCTTGCCGATGGCCATAATCCGCCTTAAGATTTGAAATTCCGCAAGTAACTTAGTGAATGCCTTTAACAGTGGAATTTTATCATGGTTATTTTATGGATACAACGTGAGTGAGAGAGATTCCAGATCTGAATAATAAAAGTAACTATGTGATCTATATAAATTTGTAATTACAGATATAAAGATAACAAGTATAAATATATTTGATGATAATCATAAATAAGGGAAGGTTTATTTGAGAAAAAAATTAATGTGAGAAAAAAAAGAAGAAATGGCATAATGGTAAAATATTAAATAGTTTATAACTCCTCCCATTAATTATATTATCTCTAATTAATAAAGCAAAAAACATTTTATCTTACACATTTCAAAATTTATCATACATGTATCTTACACTTACCGAAATTTACCCTACGCATATCTAAATTTATCATACACATTTAAGAATTTATCCTACACGTATACTAAAATTTATCCTACACATGTCGAAAATTTACCCTAATTACTAATTATGATAGTTTTCCATTTTAATTTTTCTTGATTAACACAATAAATAAGTCGAGTTTAAACGAGTTCAAACAAGGACTAATATATATACTGAGCTTGTATAGGTTTCGCAAGACAAAGAGGTTTTGATAAAATAAAAAAGAAACATGGCATATGTGTACATAAAAGTGATAATTAATTTAATCCAACCCGTTAGCTTCTACCATATATACTTTGCTGGATCTGCATCTAGAAAAGGGATTTGCTTGATCCATTGTTAAGTAAAACATAGCTGAAATGGTAAATCCCACCGTCTCAACCCTTGACATTCTTGATCAATGGTTAATAATCCTTTGTATCATTCAAACCCTTTTTGTTTAATCCTTCTTTAATAATATATATACATAAAAAAACTTAATTTACTTATACTTAATTTTTATGTCCTTTAGATTTTATATAATTTCTAAATTTTTAGGAAAATGCATACACTTTTACGCTTCATTTATTCATAATTTTGTAACATGTTTAAAAGTGTATAAAATAGCCGGCTAGGGCCAACTTGAGCTCTTCTTGAAAGTTAAAGTAACGAGCTCTCAGCTCTGCTAAGCTAGAATTAATTTATCGAGCTAGAACTTTGAGCCCGAACTCTGTATTTGATGGTGGGGAAGGCCAATGAAGTCGTAGAACTAGTGTAGAAATCTAATAACAAGGAGCTCGCATCGTCAAATCGAAGCAGATCTGCCACTTTCTACTGTCCTAACTCCTAAGGGTCTGTTTGGTTGACAGGAATCCATAGGATTTCAAGGGAATTGGAATTTGAATTCCATTCTTTTGTGTGTTTGGTTGGGCAAATTATTTGAAGGGAATTGAATTTCAATTCCAACAAAATCCCTTATTTAATGGAATTCAGATTCCTTCTAAATTTCAAAGGAAAGTTTAAAAAACCACGAGAATGTTTCCAAAGTTATGGAAATAACCTCTTGCCTCTTTCATTTTTGTCTAAAAACCCAAAAATAATAAAAAAATCAAAAAAATTCTAAAAATCCAAAAAAATCAAAAAATAATAAAAAATCCACAAAATTCTAAAAAATAACAAATCCTAAAAAAATCAAAAAAATAATAAAAAATTCTAAAAATCCAAAAAAATCAAAAAATAATAAAAAATCCACAAAATTCTAAAAAATAACAAATCCTAAAAAAATCAAAAAAATAATAAAAAAATCCAAAAAATTCTAAAAATTCAAAAAATAATAAAAAAATCCAAAATATTCTAAAAAATAAAAAAAATAATAAAAAATAAAAAAATAACCAAACGCTTCTAAAAAAATCAAAAAAATAATAAAAATCCAAAATATTCTAAAAATCAAAAAAATAATAAAAAATCCAAAAAATTATGAAAAATCCAAAAAATAAAAAATCTAAAAGTTTCTAAAAAATCCAAAAATTCTAAAAAATCCAAAAAATCAAAAAAAAAATCCAAAAAATTCTAAAAAATCAAAAAAATTATAAAAAATCAAAAAAGTAATAAAAAATCTAAAAAACCCAAAAAAAATTAAAAATAAAAAAACAAATTTAAAAAATAAAAAAAAAACAATAAAAATCCAAAAAATCCTAAAAATTCTAAAAAATTCAAAATTTTTTTGAATTTTTTCAATTTTTTATAATTTTTTGGATTTTTTAGATTTTTTAGAATTTTTTTATTTTTTATAATTTTTTGGAGTTTTTCATTATTTTTTAGTTTTTTTTGAATTTTTAGGATTTTTTCTTATGTTTTAGATTTTTTTAATTTTTTTAGAAATTTTTTTAATTTTTTAAACTTTTTATTATTTTTTAGAATTTTTTTGATTTTTTAGAATTTTTTGGATTTTTTTTTTTTTTTGAATTCTTAGGATTTTTTGGATTTTTTCTTATTTTTTAGAATTTTTTTTATTTTTTAGAAAATTTTTTGATTTTTTATAATTTTTGAACTTTTTATTATTTTTTCGAATTTTTTTGATATTTTAGAATTTTTTGGATTTTTTATTATTTTTTAATTGTTTTAATTTTTTGGATTTTTATGATTTTTGATTATTTTTTTAGATTTTTTTGATTTTTTAGAATTTTTTGAACTTTTTATTATTTTTTTAGATTTTTTTTTGCTTTTTTAGATTTTTTTGAATTTTTTTATTATTTTTTTGAATTTTTTGGATTTTTTATTATTTTTTTGATTTTTTAGAATTTTTTGAACTTTTTATTATTTTTTAGATTTTTTTTATATTTTAATTTTTTTTGATACTTTTGAATTTTTTTTGGATTTTTTAGAATTTTTTAGAATTTTTATAAATTTTATGATTTTTTGGATTTTTTAGAATTTTTTTGAATTTTTATCTACGATAGTTGTTTTTAAAACTTTTGTCAATTGTTTATAACTAGGGGTAATTTTGTCTTTTTAGGTATTTTTAAATTCTAATTCCATTAATAAATTTATCAACCAAACACATCTATGGATTTCAAATTCCAGTTCCCGTAGGGATTCCAATTCCAATTCCTACACATTCCGCGAACCAAAAGCCCCCTAAGTCCTAACCATCGGCTGTGGGTTTCATCGTTAAATGATTTGATTTTTAATTTGTTATAAGGAACAATGATTTATATATATATTTTTTTATCAAGTAAGATACCCTACACTACACCTTGGAGGAAGATTTATATTATGTTTGCTTTGATAAAAAAAATGATTTATTAATATATGCTATACTATAATATAATGATAGATTAACTAATTCATCATTTTAACAAATTACTTCTTGAGTGTATAAAAACGCATTAACCACGTTTTTCATGCCACCTCACGAATACCATGCAACCACTTAATGATTTCTTGTCACTTTTGATAATGATCAAACATAATCTTTTAAGAAAAAAAAAACTTAGGTAACAATCGAGTAATTACTGGTGCCCTTTTATTGGGCATTATAAGAACGTGAAAGAGTTTGATAACACTTTCAGACATGCCCATAGACATTATAGGGGCATGAAAAGAAGGGATATTTCTAGAGTAATGCCTTGATGAGGAAAAACATAAAAAGTAATGAATAAAAATACATTAAGAAGCCTTAACCCATTACATGGGCCATTATGGTGTTTTCTATTACGTAATTACCACTGCTTTATTTTGAGTTATTGATCTTAGGGAATCAACGGATAGGATGGTCACGTGCATTCGTATGCAAATGGTGTCTTGTACAGTAGCCGCCTTCTAACGATGTATTAGTTAGCTATACACTAATTTAGGTATTTGTGAGGTGTTCGAGACTGTCTCGCTAAAATCATATATTGGATATCTTTTAATAAACATTGAGGCCAAGATTCACTTATGGAGCTCGTCTAGCCTTATGATCCTAAAAGAGACTATTGTTTTTATAATCTGTATTTTATCTATTAATTGTATTTTTATATGTATTTTGTTTATATAATTTTTTTAATAAAATAACTAATTATTGTTTATATATAGGAAAGTGATCATAAGAAAACTCTAAAGGTACTTGAAAAATTCGAGAAAACAACGTTTAAAAAATAATTTTCTTAATATTTTTTCCTTTCTTTTTGTATGTTACTAAATTTTGTGAAAAATAAAATAATAATAAAAGTGAGGTAACAGTGTGATTAACCCCACAAAATTATATGCAAATCGACGAGCTACATATATGTAGCTCGTGAACAAGATATATATACCTCATATATGTAGTTTACGAGCTACATATATGTAGTTTTTCGATCTAGACATATGTTTTGTAAAAAAAATTCTTGATTTTACAGTATTAACCTTATAACAAAAATTAATGAAAAATAAAGAATGTAAAAAAAATGATTCGTTAGTAGTAGTTTTTTTGGTTTTCAAGGTTTTAGTGGTTTTCTCAATAACGAGAAAAATCTTCCTCGTGAGAAAACTATATCACACGACTAACATTTGTGTTGAATTTAATCTGGGATATATTTTATAGGGTTTAACTTTTAGTGTTTTTTTAAGGAAAAAGAATTGTCCTTGGCCATTTTTATTTAGAAAAAAAAAAGTTAAAAGAATGCAAACCAATGCATCCCCCTGAACGTTTTCCCATGGAAGGGGGAGACCGTTAAATGAAACATACATGAACCAAACATACTAAGGCCCTAAGTCCAAACAAAGTGCAACATACTAGATGAGACAAACTGGCCCGTCTCCATAAGATGAGCTCAAGCCCAAGCCCAAACAATATGCAGCCAATCCAGTAGAAACCATGTGAGTTTATACTCATACTTCCAAGCCTAGTGGAGAGAACCATCCATAGCTCACCCAAGGCAGACTCAGATCAAGCAAAACCACTCCATGGAAGTGAAACCATTCAAACCCAACACTAATCATCAAGGCTTATGAGGAAATGAGTATCTAAATCTCATCATGTGTATATATCATGTTCAAGAAGCCCATAAGAATATTTCAAATCCATACGCTCATATGTCCATATCAAATATGTAACACCCGAAAATTTTCGTCCAATTATGCGACGACACGTGTCCCAAATCTCCAACTAAGGAGAGGGAATTTATCGTTCAACTATGTAACGATACGTGTCCAATCCTCTAACTAATCCCGACTATGTGGAAGGAGGAACCTCCAACTAATCCCGACTATGTGGAAGGAGGAAGGACCCATACTGTACGTTCACTTAAATGTGTCCTGTATCTCCGACTGATCCTGACTCTGGGAAGGAGATGGACTATTATTATTCGTTAGCTAAAACGTGTCCTGAATTCTCCGAATAATCCCAACTATGTGAAAGGAGATGGACAAAATTGCCCAAATTGGAATTTATCAAGTCCAAGGACTAGAATATAAAAATCTCAAAATATTACTTCTGGAGGTCCCTTACGGACCACAAGACTTAGCCCTTACGGTCCGCAAAGGAGTTTAAATTTATGTGTGCGCCTAAGGTCCTTATGGACCGTAAGGCATAATTCTTACGATCTGTAAGGGTGTGCATGTGACAGAATGTTGGCAGCTGGCTGCCAAGGCTGCCACCTTGCTCCGAATTGTGCCACTTCTCTTCTCCTTATGACACCTTGAGGATACTAATCAGTCCCTAATCAACCTAGTGGACACTTGGCATGATCTTAGCAGATTTGGACTAAGGTTCGAATGTTTTCAACTAAGTTGAGTTCAAAGTTGTTTTAAAGTTATTTGGGGTGATCAATAGCAGATTTGGCCAAGAATCAAAGCACCAGTAGCAATCAGATTTTGTTGTGGTGGTAATGATAGAAGCACATGTGGGTTGTGTCTTTTGTTGATCGGTAGTCTTCGGTGGCTTTGCGGCGGCGGATAGTGGTTCGGGTCAGCCGGTGTCATAGAGGAGTAACTAGTGATCGGTTCAGTGGCGATTAGGTGGTGATGAACTTCATTGCATTAGCAACTTTCAATCTAGGTAAGATCAGGCCTGGTCCTTCCTGCTAAGGATAAAAACAAAGTAACCGGGGCAGGTTATCTTTATGGAAGAAGATATTCGACTGGATTTGCGGGTAGGCGGATGGAAAGAAGATTCGTCGAAGCAGGAGACTTTAAATCTTATCTTGTATAGCAAGGGAAGAAGAAAACTGTAGAAACAACGAGCTTATTTTTCTTTGACCGGTGGTTAAGAACGATTTAGTTCTAGGACCCAAAAAGAAGAATATGAATATTTATCAAGGGATTGAAGTTGTCGAACACAATGCGGATGTGAAGCGGGTCCAAATCAGAACTAAGGGGGCGAATGAAGGGATAATTCTAATTTGGTGGATTACCCATAAAGTCTAAATGAGTTAAAGACAATTCAAGTGGTTTCGAGATAAAGATGGTCTAGTTTACTTATTTTAATAGTTTAAACTATTGGGTTTAATAAATAAGTTTATCTAGTTGGTTATTTTATTATTTAAATAGATTTTACGTTGAGCTAGGATTAGTACGAGTATAATATAAATAGATGGTTAGGGTTATTGTAATTGTGTACTTTGCTTTATAATAATAAAGTCAACCGACTTCATTCTTCCAGTGTTTTTTGTGTTCGATCAAGGGCCTGATTTTAAAAAAAAAATACACCATTCACACATGGAATTTGAATCCAGCCTTAAAACCAATTACCGAATTGGTGTGTTTCTGTGATTAAATTAAAAAAAAAATACATTAATATTATTGAATCAAATAGACATACAAACCAAAAGCAAACTATAAAACAGTGGTATGTTTTAAGGATCAAGATCACATAATTATTATCTATTCAAACACAAACATTTGTTCCATCTGATGATACATCTTCAACCTTTATGTGGGTAAAGTCGAATAGGAAGACCCTTAGCAGGGCTAGGCATAGGGTTGACGACTATCTGCTCATCAGGAATAATTTTCTCCCATTTGAACTTTGTTACGAGATGATGCATGAACACAAGTATTTCTAGCCGAGCATACTCTTTTCCTGGACACATTCGCGGTCCTCCTCCAAACGGCACAAACGTGTATGGTGCTGGCCCGTTGCCTTCGAATCTTGATGGGTCAAATTTCTGCGGTTCCGGGAAGAACTCGGGGTTCTTATGGGTTGAGTTTGCACTCCAATATAACTATACAAAGAAGATGATTCTTTAACTGTAATCTCTTTATATAAAGGTACATTATTTTAGAAAGTATATTTATTATTACCTTCCAGCCCTTGGGGATAGAGTAGCCATTGTACATGAAATCAGTAATGGCTTCTCTAAAAGCACCCTGGAGTGGTGGGGCTAATCTAAGAACTTCACATGCAACATTCCATGAGTATTTCATTTTTGATAGATCTTCCCAGTTCAACAGTTCTCCAGGTTCTTTAGATTTTGCAATTTCCATTTGCTCTGCAAGTGTTTATTAATCATTGATCTATATTAATATTCTATCTAGCCAAGAAAGGAGGGACAAGACGTGATTAATTAGAGTTTAGAAATAAAAGACAAGATATATTAAATTGGCCATGTACCCAAGTTTGTATACCTTTGTAGACTCCGTTATAGATCTCGGGTAATTCGGCAAGATACTTAACGATAAAAGCACAAGCTGAGCTTGCCGTGTCATGGCCGCCAATCAGCAAGCCTAGGATCTTGTCAGCAATATCATATTCTGCCATAAATTTCCCATCTTCATCACTAAAAAGAAGCATGTGTGACAATATATCTTGGGTTGGTGTTGCTTTCCCTTGAGCCAATTCAGTTTTCCTTTGCTTCACAATGTTTAAAAGTTCTTTTCTTATGAAATTGGCAGCATTGATCCCTCTCCGAAATGGTGTCCCGGGCAGGTCAATGGGGATAGCGAGGAGCCCCAAAGCGATGCTCTCAAACGGGCCGGATAAATATCTCACTCGTTCAGGTTCATCGATACTAATAAAGATTTTGCATGCTAGCCAGAAGGTGAAGTTTTTGGTGAGCTCATATGTCACAATCTCGTCCTTCCCCTCCCACCCCATGGCGAAGTGTTGTTGTGTCACAACGTCCATAACCGGGACATATCTGTGTAGCGCTTCGGGCTTGAAGAAGTTTGGCAGCATTTTTCTCATTTTAATAGCTTCTATCTTGGAGGTTTTGTCAGATGAAGGGAATATTTTGTCCACCGAAGCGGGCCACCATCCTTGTACAAGTTTGTTTTCATTTGAGAACAAGAACTTGTTACCTTGAGCACCACAGAACACTGCAGCATCCTCTAGCATTAGAGATGTCCTAAACACTATCGGTGAAAACTTTGACATGCGATCGAATATGAACTTTTCGGGTTGGCCATTCCATCCCGTCGCAAGAAACTCAAAACTTTCTCCAATTACAGGCCACCCGGTTCTACCGGGTGGAAGTAATATCCCATCTTTAGTTGGTTTGGACTTGTAGAGGAAAAAGTGAAGAGAGAAAGAAACAACAAGGACAAAAAGAGAAACAAGAGATGCATAAAAGATATCCATTTCTAGAGCTTTGCCAAATTCTTTACAATTTCTTGGTGAGTTTTACAATGACACTAATTAGTGTATATATAGGTAATCAGTGTGTGTAAGTGACAAAAAGCCTGTAATATATTCTTGGTTTGAAATTTACATGGGAGATAGGACAAATTGGTGAATCTTTAAAATAATCCACAAGATTTGATGCAATTAGATAACATCTACTGATGCATAATTAAGTTTGGAAGAATCTTGATTTGTTATAGGTTTTTTACATTTGTTGATTGCAAATTTGTTTCTAATGATGTATTCATTGTAATACTAGGCTAATTTTGTCAACAGTTTTTTGGTTAATGTAACAGAAGTTTATTACTTCATATAGATAAATAATATGAAAAAGAGTAAACTATGCTTTCAGAGCATTCACCACACCACCGGCTGCTACGCTACACCTAAACCGCTCCCAAAGCCAGTGGCGGATATACCTTAGGCCGGGGGGCAACGCCCGCTACGGCTTGGCGCGGAAAAATTTGGAAAAGTTAGTGTAAATTTTGGAAAAATTTGAGGTTTTTTCGATTTCGTTACGGCTTATTTATAAAACGTTACGGCTTGGAGGATTTTCTAGATCCGCCGCTGCCCAAAGCCCACAATACTCCCTAAACCGAAAAACCCACATCAGCCCCTATGACAGTCCTAAATCCACCCCCAAAATCGGACACCTACAGTCGCACCTGCATTGGTACCTAAAAACCACACCATTAGTGGTTCCGGACACGTTGAAGCAAACGATGAAACCAGTGCCGGCACGCCATCAGTCTCTATGACCGTCCTAGACCCATCCCCAAAACGGACACCTACAGTCGCACCTATACTGGTGCCAAAAAACCACATCATCAGTAGTGGTTTTGGACATCCATAGACACTCATAAACGGCCTAACTGAAGGTCGCGAGTTGCGCCCACCCTGGCACCCTATTGACACAACGGTCACAACCCCAACTGTCATCGGACGAACCAAAAGGTGTCCACCATGGAACGGGCTGACCAAACAATCCATGGATGCTGCAACTTATTTTTGTTTTGTGATTGTTGAGGTCAAGTATCTTTTAGGGGAGGGGGGATTGTTAATTTATTAAGGTTTAGTTTATTTATTTGGTAATGGTAAGCATAAAAACCAATAACTAACCCATAACCGAAAAATAGACGAAGCAGAAACAAACAAATCTAATAATAGGGTTCTAAATGAACTGAACGTTCAGCGAATCGTTCAATGGAAAGTTCGTTTAATAAATGAACGAACATGAACAAGAATTTCCATTTCATTAATGAAATGAACGAACAAGAACAAGAACAAAGGTCGTGTTTGTTCAACTACATTTATGAACATTCAGCTCGTTTACGTCTGTTCATGGTCGTTTGTTTTGTCTATGTTCAGTCGTAGAAACTTAGATCTTTGAAACATCATGCTTATTATGTCTAACTTGTACCTTTGTTTGGGATAATTAAGTTTATGATTATTATATCAAGTGCTTAACAAGGTGAATATGTCTAACGTTTTGAATTAAGAATGTTGTTTTTTACTGATACATGTTCCTTTGTGTTCGTAAACCATCCGTAAACAAGTTCAATTCGTTAATGAACGAACACGAACACAAATTTTCATTCGATATGTGTTCGTGAATCGTGAACTAGTTCAATGCTAAACAAAGGAACATGAACAAGGCTCCGTTTCGATTTGTTTCATTTACAGCCGAATCGAACACATGATTTAGTTGTGGATTTTTTGTTAACCAACTTTTTCCCTTCATTTCCAGTTAAACACATTATCTAACCGAATTGAACAGGTACGCTATAAGGATTGTAAAGAAAATTCCGGACCTTAAAGAAAATTTTGTGAACCCTGTTGTTTACTTAAAAGGAAAAATCGTGGAGCTCCTTAAACTCCCATGCAGCTCTGTTTAATAATGTTAAAGAGGCTCTTGAATATGTTATGAAGTAAATTGACTGCACTTGGTTGGCCTTTTTTTTTCTTTTTACGTTTTTTCAGTTTTTCTAATATACACTTGTGTTAAGATTCACTTGATATCATGAACAACCTGGTTGTGCGGTTTCAAGGAGTGTTTTATGTAAGATTAAATATTTATTTATTTATATTTAATCTAGTAGCCATCATTATCATTTATATAATATAGATCAAAATATATTAATAACCTATTAATAATTAGTTGGTAATTGTTGATGGACCATATTACCCTTATTAACTAATTGGGTTTCCTCTTAGGTGTATATATAAGGAGATTATTAGAGAGGTTAGAGGTTAGACACACAACCTAATAACCAGTGTTGTAAGAATCGTTAGGCGCTAGTCGAGCGGTGGGGTACCGACTAGCGATTAATCGGGATTAATAGGGATTAATCGGAATTAATCGGATTGAGATCTATATATATAATTTTTAGTTACATATATACACACACATATTTATATGTAGTTTTTTAAAGTGTATATGTTTTAACCCCTCATTGACCAATTTTTTAAAGTAATTAGAAGAAATTTATAAGGTTTGGTAGAAATTTGGCCGGCATTAGGCCAAAATTTGGCCAGAATAGGACCGCCACTGACCGCCTAGCGATTAATCGGCCATTAATCGGTGAACATCCGATTAGTGATTAATCGGCGACTAATCGGAGAGTAGTCGGGATTTTTACAACCATGCTAATAACATAACATCACAATTCGTCCCTCTCTCTCCATAACCGAAACCTCCCTAATTTCGGTTCATCACCATCATCACTTTACACCCTAAGGAGGAACCAGATCATCCTGACAAGTATGTCGAACTCAATGGTTGCATCTCTGACTGGATTCTCTACTGGCATGCCTGCTGTAACAGGTATGTTATTCATGTTTTCCATTATGTTTAAACAGAACTGATCAACATGTGGTATCAGAGCATATGTTGATAAATCAGTTCTGGTTTTGTATCCATTATTCTGGGATCAAAAATCTGGAAAACAGAAAAAAAATTTAAGCCTTCATGATCACGGCTGTTTTTGAGTCTTTGTTGCCGAAATCCCTGTTTTCGGAAGTTGATGTTTAATGAATTTGACTCGAAATTATAATGGGTAAACTAATATTCGAAATCCATTAAAGAAAGTCTTAAAATTTAGATTTCGGAACCCAGAATTATGTTTTTTATATTTTAGGGTTCATCATATTGTTCTAAGCGAAAACTCAAAAATTCCCTTATTTTGGAATATAATTTGGATTAGTGGATGTTTTTCCAATGTTTGATCTAAATTTTATCTATTAAAATTTCGAAAACTGTTAAAGGATTTTCAGTTATTATTTTCGAAATATTTGATAAGTTTAGATCATAAATAAAATAGGAAACACTATCCCACAATCCCTTAAATTTCGAGTTTTAGTTATTATCACAAGAAACAGCTATTAACAGTGGGTTTCGAAATCATCAATATACTAATCGCACAAGTCCCTTTTCAGTCGCACAAGATCAGATCAGATATGATCTGATCGCACAAGACATTCGCACAAGATCAGATCACATAAGATGTGATCTGATCGCACAAGGGAAATCGCACAAGAACTTATGGATCGCACAAGACTTGTGGATCGCACAAGATAGTGCTGATCGCACAAGACTTGGGCCTTACATACATCGCACAAGTTTTGGGCCTTAGTGATCGCACAAGTTATGGGGCCTTACTGATTGCACAAGTTATTGGGCCTTACCGATCCGCGCTAACAGGTGGTTTGCTATTAAATAATTGGTTCTGTAAATACTTAGTTAATTAATAAGGATCAAATAATGTTTTACAAAACCAAACTAGCTTAACTTGAATGAGCTTCTGATGTATCATTTCTGGCCAAAGCTGATTTAATACATCTATTTATTGTTCAAGTATTATAAAAAGCTATGTTGAGTATGCATTATACACGTGAAATGTCTTAATTCTGGCCAAAGCTGATTTAATTCATTTATGTTTAGCATGCTTGACAAGTGCATAACTAAAGTGATTGTCTCATTTCTGGCCAAAGCTGATTTGTCACGATTACTTTGCACACATACTTAAATGATTACACTTCTGGCCAAAGCTGATTTGTCTTTGTTTAAGTAGAATTTTACTAAGTCTATTATTTTGATGTTAGTAATAGACATATCACAATCTCTTCACATAATGATCCTTATATTAATGATCCTTAATTAATTTTATGATCTTTTCGTCTGTCTTATTCTTAGTACCCATAATTTTACTCACTATAATTTTCTTCTACATATATCTCATCCACTCTAATTCCTAAACCTAAAATGTTTGCTTTATTTAAAGTTTCTATTAGAATTAGCTCTTAAATTAAATCCTTGATTATTTCTTAAGACACGATAATCCTATTGCTCTCTTCTGATAAAGATTATAAAGAAGAAAATTAGAGCATGATGATTAGGACAAATCGAACATGATGTCTCTTATGATAATCAAGAACTCTCTAACATAATGCTATCACTAAAGTTATTTCAGATTAAGTCTTTCCTAAGGCTAATCTCTTATATATGGAATAATCACTAGAACTCCTAAGATGCATGCCTTCATTTGAAATTCTAAACTATAAAGTTAAATGGTATATATGAATACATTATAATGTACAAAACCATGACCCATAAAGTTAAGGGCTTACGCGTGGAAATAAGTACATTTTTCTAGTACATTACATACTAAGATTTTCACTTGTACAATTTGATGCCTTATAAATCAACTATAACACTCAAAAATACCAAAGTATAATGAGTGTGTTGATAAGCAACATATGTACAAAGAAATAAATGTTTAAAGCTGGAAAATAAGTTGTTATTCACTTTACAACCGCTAAAACCTTAAAAGATGATTGTTCTAAGGTCCATAGACAAATTACAAGTGCTAATTCCACCTCTAAGGTTCTTCAAGGGAAAATCTCACTGCATAATTATGTCATTAGACTAAACATAAGCAACGAGACTATCCATTATTCTAAAGAACAGTTGGATGAATTAATTAGATAGTCACTTATTAAAGATATTTAAGTCTAGTATTATAATGTTCCTATTAACACATGATTAGTTGACTCTAGTTTTTAAACGTTTCCTTACCAGAAGTTAACAAATAACTAACATGAGAGTCAATGACAAAATTAAATGTTAAGGCTATAAGGACAATAATAAGCAGTCTTCTAACAACGTTTTTCGATACCGTACATATATTCTGAGTATTAATCAGAATATAGTATCATAATTAAGCAATGTTATGAAGGTTGTGAGGTTTTCATAGTCAACATAAAGTCACACTTATCTTAAACTCTCATCTTATTTGTTCTAAATATCTGGATTGAAACATTATTAAGATAAAACTAGATGATACACTTTCACAACTTTTGTCATCATGCAAATGAAAAATTTGACAAAAGGAAAATGAGACTTACAAATTTCATCCATTATAACCAAAATTCATGAGAAATCATGACATGGTTAATGAGGATGATTTCTTATCTAATCTCATTCTAAGTGATTTTAAATCATGACGTTATAGCCCTAAATATTACTTGGCTTAAGGAATAAGTATAGGTCCATCATAA
>JARYGA010059217.1:0-36588 GCA_030545235.1 Helianthus tuberosus
ACCTGTTAGAACCCTAAGCATAAAATATGAGGTTGAATTAGCCGATGGCACCATAGAAACCGCATCAACCGTGTTAGATGGATGTTTCATATCCATTAGGAACCACTCTTTTCCTTTGTCCCTACTTCCTTTGAAATTAGCTGGGTTTGACATAGTAATAGGCATGGATTGGTTATCCCATAACCAAGCTCAGATTGTGTGTGACAAGAAGCAAGTAGTGGTCAAGACTCCATATGGTGAGCCACTTACCATACAGGGAGATACTCAGTATGGATTGCCTAAGCAAGTGTCTATGCTTAAGGCATCAAGGTGTATGAAGAAGGGTTGTGTCATCTACATGGCACAAGTGACAATTGATGAGCTGAAGCCTAAGATTGAAGATATCCCCGTCATTTCTGAATATCCCGAAGTATTCCCTGAAGAACTACCTGGTTTGCCACCAGATAGGCAAATAGAATTCAGAATTGACATTATTCCAGGAGCAGCACCTATTGCAAGGGTACCTTACAGGTTGGCACCAACATAGATGAAAGAGTTAAGGACTCAGTTAGATGATTTGTTGGCGAAAGGTTTCATTCGTCCTAGTTCATCTCCTTGGGGAGCACCAATCCTGTTTGTAAAGAAAAAGGATGGATCGATGCGTCTCTGCATCGATTATCGCGAGCATAATAAGGTCACTATCAAGAATAGATATCCATTGCCCAGGATCGACGATCTGTTCGATCAACTTCAAGGGGCGAGTTACTTCTCCAAGATCGATTTGAGGTCAGGCTACCATCAACTGAAGGTTAAATATGAAGATGTGCACAAGACTGCATTTAGGACTCGTTATGGTCATTACGAGTTCTTAGTGATGCCTTTTGGGCTCACTAATGCACCAGCAGCATTCATGGATCTCATGAACCGTGTCTGCAAGCCATACTTGGACAAATTTGTTATCGTCTTCATTGATGACATTATGATTTATTCAAGGAATCAGGCCGACCATGAGAAGCATCTTCGATGTATTCTAGAACTACTTCAACAGGAGAAGCTTTATGCCAAGTTTTCAAAGTGTGAATTTTGGCTTCGCGAAGTCCAGTTTCTTGGACATATAGTTAGTGAGCATGGTATCCAAGTGGATCCCGCTAAAGTTGAATCCGTTATGAATTGGCAAAAGCCAAAGACGCCCACAGAAATTCGTAGCTTTTTGGGTTTGGCAGGATACTATAGGCGATTTATTGAAAACTTCTCAAGGATTGCTGCACCCCTAACCTCACTAACCCGCAAGAATATCAAGTTTGATTGGGGTCCTAAGCAGCAAGAGTCTTTTGACATTCTTAAGCAGAATTTGAGAAATGCACCAGTGTTGACGTTGCCTGAAGGAATCGAAGAGTTTGTGGTTTATTGTGATGCATCACACACATGTATGGGATGTGTGCTTATGCAGAAAGGAAAAGTTATTGCCTATGCTTCTCGACAGTTAAAGGTGCACGAGAAGAATTACACCACCCATGACTTGGAGTTGGGTGCCATTGTATTTGCACTAAAACTATAGAGGCATTACTTGTATGGTACTAAGTGCGTGATCTATTCTGATCACAAAAGCCTTCAACATCTGTTCAATTAGAAGGATTTGAACATGAGGCAACGACGATGGATGGAGACTTTGAATGATTATGACTGTGAAATATGATTCCATCCAGGCAAGGCAAATGTGGTTGCCGATGCCTTAAGTAGAAAAGAAAGGGTGAAGCCCATAAGAATCAATGCCAAGAGCATTTAATTAAAGAATAATTTGAATGAAAGGTTGTTAGCTGCGCAGAAAGAAGCTGTACTAGAAGCTAACTATCCTGATGAGAAGCTAGGAGTAACTGCTGAACAATTATCCTATGGCAAGGACGGAATACTGAGATTAAATGGACGAATATGGGTCCCAATTTATGGAGGACTTAGGGATGTGATCCTCCAGGAAGCCCACATTTCTAAATACTCCGTTCATCCTGGAGCTGACAAGATGTACCAGGATTTGAAGGCAAATTTTTGGTGGATAGGCTTGAAGAAGTCTATAGCCACTTATGTAGCCAAATGTCTGACATGTGCTCAAGTTAAGGCAGAACACCAAAAGCCGTCAGGTTTGCTACAACAACCTGAACTTCCCACCTGGAAGTGGGAGATGGTGACTATGGATTTTATCACCAAGTTGCCAAAGACTAAACGAGGAAATGATACTATTTGGGTGATAGTGGATAGACTGACTAAGTCAGCCCACTTCCTACCTATTAAGGAAACACACAGTTCAGATAAGTTAGCTCAGCTGTACGTGGACGAGATTGTATCTCTCCACGGGGTGCCAGTGTTTATCATCTCCGATAGGGATACGAGGTATACCTCGCATTTCTGGAAAAGCTTTCAGCAATCCCTAGGCACTCGATTGAACTTTAGCACAGCATATCATCCTCAGACGGATGGTCAAAGCGAGCGAACGATCCAAACGCTGGAGGATATGTTAAGAGCTTGTGTCATTGATCTAGGTGGAAGTTGGGATGATCATCTTCCACTGATCGAGTTTTCTTACAATAATAGCTATCACTCAAGTATCCAAGCTGCACCATTTGAAGCCCTGTATGGAAGAAAGTGCAGAACGCCCGTTTGTTGGGCAGAAGTTGGAGATGTCCAATTAACAGGACCTGATATAGTCCTGGAGACGACAGACAATATTGTGCAGATAAGAGATCGTCTCAAAGCTGCCAGAGATAGGCAGAAAAGCTACGCAGACTTAAGGCGTAAACCTCTAAAGTTCGAGGTTGGTGACAAAGTGTTGTTTAAAGTATCACCCTGGAAGGGAGTGATGCGTTTTGGTAAGAAAGGCAAATTAAGCCCAAGGTACATAGGACCATTCAAGATCATCGAATGTGTCGGATCAGTGGCTTACAAGTTAAACTTGCCTGAAGAGCTCAGTGGTATTCATAATGTATTCCACTTCTGCAATCTGAAGAAATGTCTAGCTGATGAATCGCTAGTCATGTAACATAAAGATGTGCATATTGATGAGAGCTTGAAATTTGTTGAAAAACCTTTGTCGATCGAGGATCGACAGGTTAAGAAGCTTCGAAGGAAGCATGTACCAATTGTAAAGGTTAAATGGGATGCCCGTAGAGGTCCCGAGTATACTTGGGAGGTAGAGTCCACAATGAAAGAGAAGTACCCTCAATTATTTTAGTAAATCTCGAGGTCGAGATTTCTTTTAAGGGGGTGAGGATGTAACTCCTCGTAAAATCATACCTAATAAAATAAAGACACTTGTCATGTAAGGCGTGTTATAACCCGGATCAAGTTAGAGATGTATGGTAGGATTTAAAAGTGTCGACATGTTAATTAATACCTCTGAGCGACTAGTTACGAATCCCAAGACCCTAATCCATTTTATAAACATCTGATATACTCAAATCTGGTTATTTCCTATAATGCATAATTCAAAATTTTCAAAGATAGGATCCTATGAGAATGAATTCGACAAATTTTCATTCATGATTTCTTTTTAAAGAATCCAAAACAATTCTAATGCATGGCAAGGCTGTCATAGCATTTTGGACCTGATCAAGTGGTCCCATACTGGTATTAAAGGTCCTAAATTCGTAATATCAAAGTTGCATGGCCAAATACTAGAGATTCTCAAAATTTTGTCTTCTGGTCAACGGTTACGGACCGCAAAGGGACCACCTTACGGTCCGTAAGGTGGCAGAGCTGGACAGAGATAATAAATAAAAAGCGGATAGGGACCGCAAAGCCAAGGGCTTACGGTCCGCAAGGTTGTTAACTGGGCATCCCAGATCAAGGTCGGTTACGGACCGCAAAGCCTTGGGATTACGGTCCGTAAGATGTGCTTATGGACCGCAAGGAATATTGCTTATGGTCCGTAAGGAGGTCGCTAGCAACAGAAAATGGCAGTTGCCTGTTCTAACCGGTTGCACCGCCTTAAAGAGCTGGTTTTCGAAATACTGGAGCATGGCCAATAGTTTTGCATGCATAGGGACACTTGGGTTGATCAGGGAACTTCCATAGACTTAGTTGTGAGGATCTTGTGCTCTCTAAACCCCTATATAATGAAGTGAAGTTGCAACACTTGAAAAATGCTCATTTCAAAACTCATTTCCACACTTCCTCTGGAGCTCTGGACCTGAATAAAGTTTCCTTAAGTCATAATCTCGTGCTTAGGACCTTTGTAAGTGTCCTTAACCTCTTCATTTCAGTTTTAATTAGCTTAATGACCACAAGTCAAACTTATCGTAATTAAAGTTTGACTTCATGATTAATCACTATTGGTCCAGTCATTAGTTAAATTAAGAGTAGTTATAAGATGGTAATTATGTGGGCAATAAACCTCTAAGAGTGCACCTACTGATTACCACCTTAACTTGGTCAAATGTCGGGTCAAAATTAATCTTAAAAAGTCAACAGAAAGCTTATTTTCAAATAAACACATAATTAACAATGTAGAATCCAGGAAACCTGTTTTATCACTAATATAACTTGGTAATTAATGTAAGAACATGTCTAAACATGTTTAACCTGACAATTTTCAGTTTTGGCTCGGTTCGGAACCGAAAGTCGCATAATTTGACTTTTGCTTTGACTTTCAGTTCTGACCCAATGTAGCATGTTTTAGAAATGCCTTAGAGCTTTATTTGGACCAGGTTACATGTTAGTATAACCCTCTGTGATTATATAACTTGGTTCATTAATTATCCGATTCATATACATGTTTCCGTTAATTGCCTATACGTTGACTATTATGCCCATATGACCTTAAAACGTGATTTTTGAAAAGACAAAAGAATAGAAACCTTCATTACTATTTTATAGACTTGTCCCTAAAATTTGACATCGGCTTGAGGTCTAGATTAAGAGTTATGCTCGTTAGCGTAAATGAAAAGCTTTTTATTAATTAAACGGCGTAATTAGCATAAAGCCTATCTAAACCCAATTTCTAATACCAAACTTTTTACCTACCGATATAAAATAATGTTTTGAGATTTTTGAAGATTTTTATTTAATTTTAGGCTGAGCATAACATAGAGTTCTAAGCTTGATTCGGTAATTTCCGGTTTTGCCCTTTTGTCCTATAAAATGAGTTTTACAAATCTTTTTGATACCAAACCTTTTTTTACTGATCTAATATGACAAATAAAATATTTTAAGTTTTCTGGAATGATAAAAATATCAGCTTTTCTTATAAAACCCGAAAATAGCTTAAAATCATCGTTTTAAGTGTTTTTCCTGCATAATATGTATTAAAACTATTTTAAACATATAAAGTTTGATGCCTACTGATATTTTTAGTAAATTTTTATATTTTAACAGTAAGCAAAAGTTTTTAAACTCAAATTCCCAGTTTTGACCTTTTAGGCTTAAGTGAAATTACCAAAATACCCATACGGTGCATAGTTTAGTTATAAAAGATAAATTTCACATATTTACAACACCCTACTGTTATGACTTATAAAAATAAGTATTTTTACTGATTATATCAGACTTGTAAGTCAGATAAATATTTAAACTCTTTTATAACCTTCAAAATGACCAAAATACCCCTACGGGGCGTAATTTGAGTTTAAATCCGTTTTGGGCATAATAGAAGATATCTTTCTGATGTCACAACATACTTAAGGCATATTAACTTAGGAAACCTATATATGGCTCTTATGGTTACCCGTTAAGCATGTTTCGCGTTCGGTTCGGTTTATGTAACTAGTTTGCATAAATTGACCAAAACGGGTCAAACCTTATCATTTTTGCCTCAAAATCCAGAATGTGTTTGTTTACTGTAGGACCGGGTTTGGGGACCGAAACCGTGATTCTTGTGATTATGTTCAAAGACGGAAGAGATTAGCAATGATCAAACAACTTTGTATTAATCCGGTAGTATAACGTTACAAATCGGCCCGATTACATGATAACCGAACTAATACCAAAGGAGTATACATTCCGGGAGAGATCAAGTGGTGATCTCTCCCCGGGTGAGGTCTCAAACCTCCTCTCACTCTCTTGGTCTTGCAAATGACAAAGTGTTGGTATTTATACCCAACACAGGTTGTATGGTCGAAGGATCTAACTGATTGATCGATAGATCATCTGTCGATCATCCAGCTATCGAAAGATACACATATACCTCGAAGGATGACATATCCTTCGAGGTCCATCTTCATCTATCGATGGATATCTTTCGAGCTCATCGAAGGATATACACAATCCTTCGATGCCTTATCCTTCGACACCAAACATTATACAACCATAATCTAACTGTTTGTCTAGCAAAACCCACACGGTCAACCGAATAACCCTCTCGTTTGACCACTTCAAACGAGCGGGTCTATACACGTTCGATAGACCGTTTCACTAACTATTACAAATTCAGTGTAAAATAAAACTAATCTATTCGACAAGCATCGGACACAAAATCTGCATCAACAAATTCCCCCTTGTCCGTTGCTGTCGAATGCTGAAAATGCAACTGCAATCGATCTTCAGTCAAGTATTCATCTTCTCTGTGTTAACAAATTCCCCCTTGACCGATGATCCAGGTAAGTAGTATCTTGACGCTCCTTGTAAAATATTTCCCCCTTAAAGTACGCGTATCCGTGTTGGGTGTTGTGCAATTTCCTCAATTGACCGATCTTCCGCTGATCTTCCAATACTCCAACCGGCATTTAATAAGGGTTCCAATCTTTAAGAACTGCATCAAGTCTTGATCTTGTCATAAGAACTCTATTTCATACAAGCATACTACATTGATAGAGATTTCTGGTGAACTGTCTTCTGTAAACCGTCTTTGTGGAATCGACCAAGTAATGCACTTTAATCTTCAGCATCAACACTCAGGAAAGTCAGCTAGACCAAGTGTATCCCTTGCAAGCTCAACCAGCATGCTTAGTTGAACTACATCCAGATCTCATTGTCTCGCCTTTGTGAAGTTGACCACGTAATGCACTACGGATCTTCAGCATCAGTACTCAGGAAGTCAGCTAGACCAAGTACATCGTTTGCAAACTCAACGAATTGAGTTACCCCCAGATCCCTGTAAAATCCCAAAGAAACATCAAACCCAAAACCGAATCCTGCAGGTCTTCAGTCTTGAACTATCAGCTTTCAGAAAGATTCCCCAGGTCTTCAGTGAACAGCGCTTTTGAAACTACTGTAGACTTTAGAAACCTGTATTTTTCCGTGCAAAACCCTTCACGCTGGCTGGAGAATTAATTAAAATTCTCAAATATGTGTCTGTGCAAAACATTCCACGCCGAATCGTTTGTATCACCAGAAAATCACAAACTCTACCACCTGTGATTGCGTTTAGAAATTTACCGAAGAAATTCAATTTTTATCCCCCCATTTCTTTGGTAAAATCTCTAAACCTTAACAGATTCTTTCCACTTCAAAGAAACTGTCGTCAAATGTTCACCAATTCCCTCCACTAAGCGGAACTGTCGTCAATCTTTATTGAATGTTCTCGGTTCCGAAAATTCACGAAAACGACTTTCTTCTTTGCATATTCTAGTTGAATAAGAACGTCCCCTAGTACCTCGTAGGATCCGACTTGTATCCCTCCAAAGACTTTGTGAACTCGTTAGGACCGGTGTTGACATTCTAGGTTCATTCATTCGTTACCAAATGCGAGAATATGACAATAAACAAAAAAGATTTCTTCGTTGCATATTCTAGTTGATAAAGCAATATCGCCTAGTACCCCATCGGATCCGACTTGTATCCCTCCAAAGACTTTGTGAACTCGTTAGGACCGGTGTTGACGTTCAAGGTTCATACGTTCGTCTTCAAATGCGAGAATATGACAATAAACAAAATGCTTTCGAACATTTACGAATAACCGGTAACAATCATAAACATTGACGTGCGGAAGTGAACATACCATTCCGTTTTTGGCCCATAATAGTCGCGTCACCATTTTTGACATTTGCATCGGTAACCGTGACTACCCCACATTTTTCAAAAAAAATAATCAAGTTCTCATCATCCCTTTTTTTTTTTTTTTTTTTTTTTTTTTTTTTTTTAAATGTTTTCATCATTCCGCATCATCCCCCGCGCTCCCAAAACCCGTACGAATTTTTTATGTTGAAATTTGGAAGCCCGGTTCAAATAATCTTTGCGAACACCCGACCCCACTCCGCAATTCACGAGCCTAATTTAAACTTAAAATGCTAAGTAGGCCGATGAAGGTTCAAATGTGCTGACGGAGAATCCACTTGGCCATGAACTCTCATGTGGGCCATGAAGACTTAAATTGAGTCGATGAATACTCACTATGCACTAAATATTGTTAAACCCAATTTAAAGTCCAACAAACAATTTGCTCAGCCCACTACTTGTATGTCCACAAGAAGTAATAACAAATTACCTTTCTAATTCTTTTGTGAGGCCCACTAATGACAATTGATGTTTAACAATTCTTTTAGGAGTCCACTTACCCTAGCTGCCAATTATGTCGACATATATGTACAGCCTCCACCCAAAAGTCAACAACCCTAATTTTTGAAAAACATCACCAGCCGCCACATATCACTGTCTTTGTTTACTTCCCTTTCTGCGATGAACAACAAGGAGCAACATTTACCTTTCAAGTATTCTTCTTCTTCGATACAAACAACAGCAGCAACCATGAACAAACAACAGCAACTTCAGGCCTCGAAAGATGATCTTTCGTGATACAAACGAAAGATGATTAGCAGATTACATCTTTCGAAGAATGAAGCAAATGATCCTTCGAAGAAAAACTGTTGATCCTTCGAATTTGCTGATCCTTCGAAGTTGCTTAGGGGTAAAGGGATCTGTCGAAGTTGTTGAGCTTTTGAATTAGTTGATCTTTCGATTGTGGTTAATCTGACCCTTCGAAAATTTGCCTGATCTTTCAAAACAAAAGATGACCTTTCGAAAAACAAAATGATCCTTCGAAACATCAAGATGACCTTTCGAATTCTCTTTGAACTTTCGAAAAACATCACTTTCGCAGTTTGAAGGTATCAAGAACATCAAGAACACAGGACTGTGTAAAATTTGCAGATTTGATGAAACACTTTGTATACAATTTTTGATGATGAAAACTTGAATATTTAGGAGAAAAACATAAAACCCAACACTCGTTTTAGCACAGATCTGAATATTCGGGTCCAGATCTGAGTTTTTCTCATTTTCACCTTTTTTTACATCTTGAACAAAAACGCACAAAAATCACAGATTTAGAGCACATGTGACTTAGTAAACGGTTAGATTTACTAAATCGGGCACCATGGCTCTGATACCAATTGTAGGACCGGGTTTGGGGACCGAAACCGTGATTCTTGTGATTATGTTCAAAGACGGAAGAGATTAGCAATGATCAAACAACTTTGTATTAATCCGGTAGTATAACGTTACAAATCGGCCCGATTACATGATAACCGAACTAATACCAAAGGAGTATACATTCCGGGAGAGATCAAGTGGTGATCTCTCCCCGGGTGAGGTCTCAAACCTCCTCTCACTCTCTTGGTCTTGCAAATGACAAAGTGTTGGTATTTATACCCAACACAGGTTGTATGGTCGAAGGATCTAACTGATTGATCGATAGATATCTGTCGATCATCCAGCTATCGAAAGATACACATATACCTCGAAGGATGACATATCCTTCGAGGTCCATCTTCATCTATCGATGGATATCTTTCGAGCTCATCGAAGGATATACACAATCCTTCGATGCCTTATCCTTCGACACCAAACATTATACAACCATAATCTAACTGTTTGTCTAGCAAAACCCACACGGTCAACCGAATAACCCTCTCGTTTGACCACTTCAAACGAGCGGGTCTATACACGTTCGATAGACCGTTTCACTAACTATTACAAATTCAGCGTAAAATAAAACTAATCTATTCGACAAGCATCGGACACAAAATCTGCATCAACATTTACCCATATTACACTAGTCTCCAAACTTGTCGGGTCTAAATCACATTCTATTCCGGTCTTCGCTTAATCGTGTGTTTGAACCGTATCTTCTTTTAAAACTAACCGGTTTAAGTTTAGGCTTAATTAAAGACCCGTTAGGAATATAATAGGTTATTAAAAACCTTTGTTCCAGATTAGGAGACCCGGTAAAAGCTACGTGCACTTGCTATTTGTGATTATTACTTGCAAAGGTAAATACTTTTAACTTATTTTCCCTTATACGGGATTGGGGTACGGTATATAAAATACCGCTTGGTCGGGCATTGAATTTTTAATCGTATGAAGGTTACTTTATTGAGATGACCCGTCTAAATTTTTTTGATTGCTTAAAGCCTTTGGGGGGGGGGGGTTAATGACCATGTCCCGGATATCCTTGGCATCATTTTAAGAAATGGTCACGACCTAAGCACGGGGTGTAGGCGTACACCCGTCAGTGCATATATAAATAATAAGGTATAACCGCCGGTTTCGGGAATAACTCGCCGCGGGACTATATCATGTGGTGTGTCTATTAATCTTTAACCCGGTGTCAATCCGGGATACTGAACGTATAAGAAACATGTAATTCTTTTACAAGTTTATATATAAATAATTATCCCAAGTTATAAAATATTTTGTGCCTTGTGCATTCAAATCAATTTTCTAAACCTTTTCAAAATGAGCCAGTTAATTGTATTTACCAGTGTAAACTGACGTATTTTCCTAAAAAGGCTAAGTGCAGGTACTACTCGAAATAGGCTGGCCTCTCCTTAGCATCAATAAGAGTCTCGCAAGCTTGGATGCATTTTAAATCTGATGAACTATGTTTCCTTTTTATTTGATCCGCCTGTGGATCTTTTTCAACTATTTTGTGATACTTGATATTAGAATTTATTCGGTTGAAATAAATCTATCTTTTGCTTCCGTTGTGCATTTAAAATTGTGTTGTTTGACTATGATGATATCAACTACGTCACGATACTCCCCACCGGTAATACGTGGAAATATCGGGGTGTGACAACAACACACGATAAGTTTACACTTTATAGTGTGTGATTTTGCGTACACAACTAAAGGTTCAGTGCACGAAAAGTTTCTTACGAATTGTACGTGACAAAACAAGGATGTTGGGAATTAAATGCATGTACGTGACAAAACAAGGATCGTTCTAATAGATTAAAGAGAATTCCAACAAAATCTGGATACTGAAAAACATCAGCAACCTGGAAACAGCTGTAGGATCCGTACTTAAAGGTGTCTCTAAAATGCTTGGAAAATTGCATCAACTCTCCTATATCAACATACTCTTCTCTAGATGCTTAGTTGTTATGAATAACAACTTGAGGGGTCTAGTTAACTTTCAGATTCAGATTCAGATTCAGATTCAGGAAGCAGATGATTTGTCAAAAGACTTGGTCAATGTAGTAAAATGTGAGCTTTTACACCAACCATATCAAGATGTGTCATGTCTAATTCTCGAAGAATCTCGTAACGTATTATGGTGAGATTTTTCAAATTCGCATAAACATATATTCGTTTCATAACCTCCTCCTATAAATCAACCACAACTCACCCGAGATGAAACCGAACCAAGAATACTTCAAACATTCTAAACCCTACCTGGAAACAAACCAACAAAATCCTGATAGTGAAAAACATCAGCAACCATTTTTTCTTTTCCTTCAATTTCGAGAACACTCAACCTGGTAGACGATTTAAGTGTCGATTCACTTTGACAAGGACACAAAAGCACTCTAAGTGGCCGCAGCCGCATCCGTAACAAATCTGACAAAACAAGGATCGTTCTAATAGATTAAAGAGATTAAACCAAATATTTTATCATCTGCTTTCTGAATCTGAATCGGAATGTTAACTTTGACTCATAAACCCTTGAATCCCAACGCTTCTCTAAAAAAATTTGTTTCTTTCCTTTTCATGAGGTAAAACCAGTTTCAACATCAAGGGTTGTTTTCCACCTTGTGTGAGCATTGGAAGCCCGATAAACAGTCTTGCAATTACGTCTTTTCAATCAAGACCGCATTGTTAATTTTAATGATGATTCGAAACATTCCGAATAACTAGCAAAAGAACCCGACACGTCTTCTATGATGATTCGAATTTGGTTTCTTCGGTACAGGCTGATGAAACCGAAGCTGTTATTTCGGTTGTTCAGTACTTTCGAGACGATTCAAATGAGTCCTATGAAGCAAGTGTCCTATGAAGTAAGTGGTTGTAATGACGGGACCCTTGATTTCAACGCTTCTCCTTACAACTCTCATCAAATGCCTCACCCTTCCTTTTATTCTGTAAATATTAAATAAAGAATAACACCATGCCCGTAATCCCGCGTTTATAGCTTCCGTTTTATTACAGTCATACGACACATTTTTTTGTTCTTCAATCTTTGTTACTTGTTAATGTTTTATTTTTTTCTACTTTTAGAAAGGTTTGAGCACCTCACGACTGTAAAATGTCTCATGTGATTGACACCTTAAATCCCTTAAGTACTTTGAGAAAAATCTAATTTTCGAAGAATACGGGCCGTATAACATTATACGGCCCGTATACACGTTCGTATACATCGTATACGACAAGGCAAATTATTTACACATGGTGTATACGGGCCGTATACTGTTATACGGCCCTTATGGAATTAAAAAACTGACAAAGTCTGCTGGCACAGACTTTGTTAGTTTTTTAAATTCTATACGGGTCGTATAATGTTATACAGCCCGTATACACCATGTGTAAATAAGTTTTTACCATGTGTTAATATTAGGACCCTTTAAAAAATGTAATATATCTTTTTCAATCAAGGTGGCTAGGTGGTTCAATAACATATGTGTTGAATTTATAATTATTGTTAGGATGTTAGTATCTTCTATTGAATTTATAGTTGCACTTATGTGTTGAATTTGTAAACATTGCTAGGATGTTAGTATCTTCTACTGAATTTATAGTTTCACAATTGAATCAAAAGAAAGAGCCGCCCAATTTTTTTTGAAATTTTTTTTAACGACCAACAAAACTTTGAGTATAAATCTTTTTGAAGGATTTCCTCAACCACTTTGAAGGATTTCCACTTCTGCTTGCGGGACTTATATTTTCAGTCAGGAGTTTCCACTTCTCCCATGTAAGGCCAGACATGTTCTTGACACACATGAAAGAAAGGGAAGTCACTTCCTCAACCACTTTCGACAGCGTAGGCATTTCCGACCTGAAGATCACAACGTTCCTAGATCTTCACACGCTATATAAACCACAACTTGAAGAGACTTTTTACCCGCTTTGGAGAGGCCCGAATGAAAGTGTCATTCTAGCAGGTCTTTGATGGCAAAGGTATAAATGAGCGGAATACAACACCATTGAGCAACGCCTTGCCAAATAGGTTGTGTGAAATAGCAAGCCGTAAAGATATGGGTCACCTTCATCTCAGCCATACTGCAGAGACAACACAAAGGGTCTTGAATTAAAATATTTCTACGATGAAGAGCTTCTACAATAGGCAATTCCTCAAGCGCCGCTTTCCAAGCCATAAAGCTCACCTTTTTTGGGATCCAATCGTTCCATGAGAATAAAAAAGAAGGCCGAGTACTTTGATTCTCCAACATAAGCAACTTCAGATTTTTTATCGAGAACGGATCCAACCTTTCCAAAGCCCATATCCATGTATCCTGCCTTTGGAACAAAGAAATCGAGCGGATAGAAGAAACCAAAAGCTGTAGATCGGAATTCTCCTCCCTAGATAGCGATCTCCTCGCCCAACCTGAAGTGAAAATGATACCCAATTTGCCAACCGAAACCCGGTCAGCCATGTAACGCCTCGTATTTCCGTATTTCCATGTTTTTTAGAAAATACGTGTTGGTTTTTCTATTTTTGGAATCACAGTCGAAATCGGATCGAAAAACTGACTAGAAACGACATCCGAAGCGTTTTAACGCAACGGACGGACGTACGCATCAAAACCGACTTCCAACATACATTTTACGTGTTTTCGAATTTAAATAATATTTTACTACATTACAAGAAGTTCGGGTTCGAAAACGGATATCGTAAACACGACCGGGTCGCTAAAAAACGCTAGAAACGCATTAACGGGCTTTATAAATACCCCCACATTCTTCATGACAAAACCCTAGCCCCCCTCACTCTCGATCCCCCTGCTCTTTCTCTTCTCCAGTGACCGGAGCCGGTTCTGGCCGGCACTCCGGCGACGGGTCCTCCGATGAAACGTCACCCACCTCCATCTCTCTCTCTCACTCCCTCTGTCCCGATAACACCTCGCCGGAAAAACCATACGCCGCCGGAGACTCCAAACACTTCGCCAGAATTGGAGGTTCAAGGCGGGAGTACGTCGACTCGCCTTCGAGACCCGCGACTTTTCCTTTGCGGTTTTGGTATATCCTCCATCATCTCACCCTCTCTCGTTTGACGTGAAGCCGCCACCGGAGCTGGACCTGCAAGTGGCCGGATACGTACCGACGCTAGAGTTTACGTACGGAGATCACGACGGAACCGTTTCGCTTCGTGTCGGTATATTTTTTTCGCTATTCTTTTGTTTATCATTAATCACCAGTTGAAACACTTATGTTCTAATGCTTTACAGTGTTCAATCGACGGAACCTTTGAATATATATATACGTATATTTAGCCGCTGTTTGCTAGTGTTATTTGAACAAAGATGATAAAAAAAAACAGATTACGTGGTCCTATATTCTAGTCATATGACAAACAAAATACAAAGGCATTGCTGTTTTTAGAAAAAAAATGAACAAAACGAACAGTAGTTCATATGTTTTATAAATGAAGAAGATGATAGATGTAATATAGGAATTTACATTTTTACCCTTAAAAAATTGACTGTGATGTCTGATGTATTGATCCATAACCACACGTTTCTAATTTAACAAGGCCCCCTTATTCCCACATACCCTATATCTTATTTTCACATCCCCTATTGTATACGGGCCGTATACAATTATACGGCTCGTATAGAATGTTTTTGAATAAGAAAATACGTAGGGAATTTTTTTTTGTTTTATTATATACGGCCCGTATACAGTTATACGGGTTTTGTAAAATGTATACGGCTCAATTGATTTATTTTTGTGGGTTTTTGATGTTACCACATGTATACGGGCCGTATAACTATATACGGGCCGTATATATTGGCGTTTTTTCAAGTATCACATTTTATTCCCGTAAAAGCACAATCATTCTAGGGTTTCTAAACTCTTCATCACCTTTAACAATGTCGATAAACGTTGATCGGAACATGCCGCTTAAATCGGAGCACAGGTAGAGTAACGTTACCGATCAGTCCGTTGATGGAAACCTTAGCGATCACAGAGATCTTCGTGTTGGTTATTTATCGATTCTGAATAAATATAAGAAGAACCCGACACAAACAAGTTCTCCACAGTTTGTTATTCAGATCTCTATTCGGTCATTTTTCCAAACTACAAAACACGATAACTTTAAACTTTATATTGTGTGATTTGACCAGGAAATGATTGGAGGTGATTGTTACTTTTAATAAGCTGTCATAGTTGTCAAATTCGATTTCAACAAATTTTTTCCTTTTCCTTCAATTTCTAAAACATTCTCCGGTACATGAAGACATGTCGGGTTCTTGTACTGGTATTTTAATGAAGTATTGAAGATTGAATGTGCAAACCCAACCGTTTTTTACTACGGAAACGGTGGCTATGCGAAATACAAACCGCAATCTTTTGTGACTATGGGAAACACAAGTTTTCTTTTTGAGCTTGATGGATGTCCGTTATCTCAGTTGAGGCGGGCATTGTTTAAATCTGAATATAACTAGATGTTACGTGTATCAGCGTTGTTTATCACCCTGTGTGAGCATTGGAAACCCGACAAACAATCTTGACAACTGTGACATTTTATCTATCTATGTGTGTCACATCCATCCTGTTATAGCAATCGATATGATTAATTTTTACAGATTTTTTTCTAATTAGCGTTGTTAACTACCAAAAGAATGCATACACAAATAGTTCTAGTGGACGAAGTAAAGAGACCGTTGTGTATCTGAATCAGGTTCTCAAACAAACACTACCAAAGATGAGTTGGTGATAAATACCGGAGCTGTTATCTCGGTTGTACAGTACTTTCGTGATAATAAAGCAAGCAGGCATTGATTTTTCCAAGATTGAAGGAAAGAATCTGGCCATAAGCGTCGTGATAATAAATAAAGCAGGCATTGATTTTGCAGGAATCAATTCAAAACCCTCACCCTCAAAATCAACCAGAAACCAAAGGAAAAAAGGGCTGATAATGGCTGATGGTTCTTCGTTGAGGAAACCAAACGTAGACGGAGATGATAGGCCTGGTAACCGGAAGAGAAATCAATTGTATTTTTTTAGTTGCTTCTCTTGTTAAGTTTCTGAACCAACCGAAATCCACAAATTCCAACAATTTCTTCATAGATTCCGTCCGGTTTCCAAACTCTTTCACTCAAAGTTAATATTCACTGTGGTGGATGCAAGCATAAAGTTAGAAAAATACTCAACAAGATTGAAGGGTACACAACTGAAGGTTCAGTGCACGAACAGAAGACGTGTCGGGTTCTTCTGCTAGTAGTATGATCCAAAAATTCCGTTGTTTAAATCAGAATCAGGTTCTCAAGACAAGGATCGTTCTAATAGATTAATGGTGTCTGTTTTCTGGGTTTCCTAGTCTTGGTATGCCAAGGCTAGCTGTGTGTGCTATGTCAGGCACACCTTTGTACTTATTGTTTATTTTATAAAATTTACCGGGGTAACCCTTTATAAAAAAAAAGAGAATAATCCCTTTTTTACCATTTTTTACCCATAGTATACGAGCCGTATAATAATATACGGCCCGTATACAACCATCGTATACATTGTATACGATCGGTAAAAATATTTTTTACCAATGGTATACGGCCGTATAAACCGTATACGACTCGTATACATATGGTAAAAAAATGGTAAAAACCTCTTTAATCTATTAGAACGATCCAATAAACGAAGAACAAAGCCTATTTTCAAAACGCAGGTTCATACAGTGCTATAATAGGTTGTGGTTCAGCCAAAATGACATCTAGCATTACTAACGGTTTAAGTAAGTGTCTAAAATTTTGAAAATTAAGTTTTACCTTGTTAGTTTCTCAAACACTACTAAACATCTGCTTTCTGAATCTGAATCAGAATGTTAACTTTTTAGTTGCTTATCTTGTTAAGTTTCTGACCCAACCGAAATCCACAAATTCTGTCACTTTGTGTATTGACGAAGCTGACAAACACATTGGTATTTTCTCAAAATGTGCAAACTTGAAGAATCTCACATTAAAGGAGTTTGCAACAACGGGATCAGATGGTTTGAGTATCTTTCATCCTCGTTTGGCTAATCTCACACTTGAAAATGACAACTTTGTGAGGGCCGTATATTGTTATTTCTGTTGTTCAGTACTTCCGAGATCTGACCCAACCGAAATCCACAATTCTTTTACTCATAAACCCTTGAATCCCAACGCTTCATTTGTAACCGTAAGGATGATGGAAATTTGTACGTAAAGATCTCTACACAAACTCTTCTACATCTTTTAACTAGTTGTCCATCACTTAAGACCTTGAAAGATTTGTTGAAATCGAAGCATTCACGAACCACAATGGACTCAGACTCATGTTCAAGTAAGTGTCTAAAAATCTGAAAATTCAGGTTTACCTTGTTAATTTCTCAAAACAAACTCTCGTTTCTTCATCTTCATCTTCAAGAACAATGATGAACAGATGATGTCAGATAATACTTCATTTGTCGAGAAACCATTATCTTGTGATACATGAACGTTGTATTCTTGTCTTTTAGAAGAGTTTGTATTGAACCAAGAATACTTCAAACATTCTATACCTTGCAACGTATACAGGTGCAAGAGAATGGCGAGTTATTTTCAGTTATTTCTGTTGATCCATAAATTCCATTGTTTAAACCAGAATCAGGTTCTCAAGACAAGGATCGTTCTAATAGATTAAAGAGAATAAACCATTTTTTACCATTTTTACCCATAGTATACGAGCCGTATCAGAATATACGGCCCGTATACAATCATCGTATACATTGTATACGATCGGTAAATTTGTTTTTTACCGAGAGTATACGGCCGTATAAACGGTATACGGCATATGGTAAAAAATGGTAAAAAATTTCTTTCTTTCCTTTTCATGAGGTAAAACTGGTTTCAACATCAAGGGTTGTATCGGAATCAGGCGTTGGAAGGATTGTAGTAGCAGGACATTGGTACCACTGTGAAAATTGCATCAGGAGGGGAGAGAGTCTGATACAATAAGGATGTTGGGAATTAAACGCATGTACGTGACAAAATAAGGATGTTCGCATAAACATATATTCGTTTCATAACCTCCTCCTATAAATCAACCACAACTGACAAAGAACCTGTATTAGAAGCCATCCTATGTCTTTTACCAACCGAAGAGGCAGCAGAAGACGTGTCGGGTTCTTCCAACATTCACGAACCACAATGGACTCAGACTCATACTACTCACCCTCCCCTGAGGAAAAGTTTTCCCGACGACTCAAGAAAATCCACAATCAATGTATACATGTGCAAGAGAATGACGGGTGATATAGTAATTTTCAATAATGTAGGAAGGATTGAAGTAGTAGGACATTGGAATCTGGTTCTCAAACAAACCAACAAAATCCTGATAGTGAAAAACATCAGCAACCATTTTTTCTTTTCCTTCAATTTCGAGAACATTCTCCCTGTGTATGTGCTTGTGCTGTAGAAACCGGTGATGAATTTGTGTACACAACTGAACGTTAATTGATATTGTTTTAGACAACAACAGATAATGAACGGATTGTTGGTGGATAACGCAAACAAGTTCTCCACAGTTTGTTATTCAGATCTCTATTCGGTCATATTTCCAAACTACAACACACGATAAGTTTAAACTTTATAGTGTGTGATTTGACCAGGAAATGATTGGAGGTGAAGGTTCAGTGCACGAAAAGTTTCTTACGAAATGTACGTGACAAAACAAATATGTTGGGAATTAAACGCATGTCCGTAATCCCGCGTTGATAGCTTACGTTTTATTCAGACTCCTTACAACTCTCATCAAATGCCTCACCCTTCCTTTTATTGTATAAATATTAAATAAAGAATAACACCATGCCCGTAATCCCGCGTTGATAGCTTCCGTTTTATTACCGTCATACGACACGTTTTCTTGTTCTTCAATCTTTGTTACTTGTTAATGTTTTATTTTTTTCTACTTTTAGAAAGTTTGAGCACCTCACGACTGTAAAATACTTGAAAAATCAAATTTTCTTTTCATAAGGGCCGTATAACAGTATACGGCCCGTATACACGTTCGTATACATTGTATACGACCAGGAAAACTTATTTACACATGGTGTATACGGGCCGTATACTGTTATACGGCCCGTATGGAATAAAAAAACTGACAAAGTCTGCTGGCACAGACTTTGTCAGTTTTTTATTCTATACGGGCCGTATAACAGTATACGGCCCGTATACACCATGTGTAAATAAGTTTTCCTATGTGTTAATATTAGGACCCTTTAACAATATATAAAGTCAAGAGTTTTACTCTACTAACTCTATTTTCTAATATATTCATTATTCAAATTTTTATATTGATTTAATATTTAATAAACCATATGAATTCTGTTTTCAGCATACTTTACAGTATAAATCTTCTATTATGTTATTATATACATTATCATAATTTATTTAATTTCAGTTCCATTATTTTATTTATTTATTATGTATTTTTCTATTGTTTTAACTTGTAAAATATGTAAAATACATGACATTTCTGATAAAAAATAATAATAAGACTAAAGAAATTTACACTAACGAATTTAAACCCATTTTTTTTTACTTAAACCAAATTTGACCCGTTATAAAATGACATGTTCTAACCCGAACCCTAGTTTGACCTGTGACCAAATTCAACCCAAGGCTTTGTTGTCATGTTTGAATTTTGTAAATTATAAACCCTTTTATATCATTTATGTTATAATGTGATAACAGAAAATAATTAAATAAATAAAATATCTAATGAAACAAATTGTAAACTTTAAATGTTAGAAATTATATTTAATCTACAACTTTTAACTAGATCGTTATGTGACATTTTAACGTCTAGGATAAACCGTTCGTTCGCTCTCTTGGAATTATCCAATCCTTACTCGTGCGTTATTTGAAGTAATTCTTATACGCAATCAATGTGAGCATACTCGACGCTTTTTTACGCTTTAACGCATTTTTGGGTGGAACATGTATCAACTACAAAATCCACTTTACACAATCGAATATAATCAAACACTCAATCCATCGAACACGTATTTGTTATGCTTTGGTTGTTTATGCATGTTAGTTTCGAACTGTATACCCATGCTATTTGTTATGCTTAGGTTGTTTATTCATGTTAGTTTCAACTTGTATACTCATGGTATTTGCTATGCTTAGGTTGTTTATGCATGTTAGTTTCGAACTGTATACCAATGCTATTTGTTATGCTTAGGTTGTTTATGCATGTTAGTTTCAACTTGTATACTCATGTTATTTGTTATGCTTAGGCTGTTTATGCATGTTAGTTTCAACTTGTATATCCATAGTGTTTGTTATGCTTAGGTTGTTCTAATATGCTAGATTCAACTCGAATATAAATTGCCACGTCGGATTGAGAAAATTTTTATGCTTATACTTATATTCAAACTTGTATGCTCCCCAGTACTTTTGTATTGATCTATGCTTTTAATACATGTTGCAGGATTTTGATGATGCAAGGAATCTAGTAGGATTGCCTAGAAACGCATCTAAACTTTAATACTTGTTGTACCGTATTTTATTTTCAAACATGTTGTATTTTGTTCCAAACCTTCTATTAAACCGTACTAATGAAATGAAATTTTAGTTCTTTTACACTTGTCGTTATTCAAATTTGTTATATTCTAGTTCGATCAATGTAAAAAAAAAGTAATTATTAAATACTCGACACAAATAGCATTATGAAGTCTCTTGCAATCTAGTTTTCGTCTCATCCGATGTTTCCGCCATCGGTTGGGGTGTGACAAGCCACCACACAACCTATGACCCGTTCGAGAGTAAAAAGATTAGGGAAAGCTTTTCAAAGAGGGTCCGGACCAACCCAAACGTCGAGCTAAAATAGCAGGGGTGGATCCAGCCCACATTTGTGGATTCCCAAGAACCCAGTGTGTTTGAAAAAACGGAAAAACTTAGTGAGAATTAAAGAGAATTTACCAAAAGGAATCCATTAGAATAAAATCCTGCATCCGCCACTGCAAAATAGAATGTTCAAACCGTTTCTAAAAATCATCAATAACTTATCTAGGACTACATTCCTACAACGCAAGTCATCTTGTATAAATACAATTTGCTTCCACGACCCCGAATTCGAGAGCAATCTAGGAATAAAACACCAAGCTTGTGACCTGGTATGAATACCCCAAATAACTTTTCTCCAAAGAGCCCTTGTTCTGTCTTGAACCTTCACTGCTACTTTGCAAGCAAATCGATGTTGGTGTCCATAAGAGACCCGAATCCCATCACGCCTTTATCTATAGGGAGAATAATATTTTTCCAAGCCCTCCAACTTATTATATTATTTTCTTCGCATCCACCCTAAAAGAAACTTCGTCTCAACTGGTCAAGCTTTTTGATGACTTGAACGATTGCCTAGAATAAAGAGAAATAGTAAGTCATTAGAGCATTAAGAACCGATTTTAGTAGAGTAATTTTACCACCCACCGAAAGTTGACGGGCCTTCCAAATAGACAAACAGTTATGAAATTTCTTCACCACTAAGTCCGAACTTCTAATAAGATTCATATTACCCCCAACAGGTAAACCAAGATTGATAAAAGGCAATCTCCACACCTTGCGACCAAAAACCCCCGCCAAGGCGTGAACCTCGGTTTGACTCACCCACATACCAAAAAGACTAACCTTTTATATATAAATTTTAAGCCTGGAAACGTAATAAAAACACCTAAGAATGCCCTTAAGCATAAGCACATTCCTAGATGTCCAAGCCCCTATAAATAAAGTGTTATCCGCAAAAAGGAAGTGAGATATCTATCGACCGTAAGAAGACACTTTAACCCCTTCGAAGATATCATTGTCACAAGCCTTCCTCATAATGCTAGATAAGGCCTCCATGGCGATAATAAAAAGATAAGGATAGATCAGATCCCCTTGTTTCAAGTTCCGAGAGCAAACAAACTCACTAGTGAGTGACCCATTTAAAAGAACCGAAGAGCGACCCATACCCACATTAGCCGAAATCCACTTACGCCACTTAGTGGGGAACCCATTTGCTCTAAAATTGACGATAAAAAAAATCCCAACTCAAAGAGTCATAAGCCTTCTCAATATCTACCTTCAATAACATACCTTTACGTTTGGTTATCTTTATCCAAGCAACAATCTAATTGATCATCAATGGTCGGTCAATGATATTACGGTTGGATAAGAAAACCATTTGTTCATCCGAAGGTAAGCCACCGATAACGCCCTTCAACTAATTGGCAAGGATATTAGATAAAACATTCTTTATGCACCCCACATGACTTATCGTCCTAAAATCTGAAAACCGAATTGGCTCCTTAACCTTAGGGATACGTGCAATAAAAGACGAAGAAGCCCCTTCGGATATAGTCTCCCTCACAAGAAACTCATTAAACATGTTAAAGAAATATGTCTTTAAAACATCCCAGAACCACTTCACAAAATTAAAATTAAAACCATTGGGCCTGATCGCCCGCACAATCCCAAACGACCCACTCAATTTCCGTAATATTAAAGGCTTTAATGAGCTTATTACTATCTGAGTAGGAAGAGACAAGTGAAAAGAACATAACACAATAGGCATTGTATGGGGCAATTCAAAAAACTTATCCAAAAAGAATACTACCACTCGGTCTTTAAGGACAACTAAATCCGAAATCCAAGAATTGACGAAACACAGCCCCGCAGTTTTATTAGAAGCTTTGTTTAAATTGATGAACGTGTGGAAAAAAGGTGTATTCTCGTCCCCATCCACTGCCCATTTTATCCGAGACTTCTGCTTTGCATCCAAAGCCTTCAATCTTTTCGCTTCTAGTAAAACTCTTCTTGCATCAGTTCTCGCTAAACACTCGACTTTAGAAAGGATCCAGGTTTCCCCCAGTTGTTTAAATAATGAGAGCACTTTTTGAACCTGGACACAATTATCATCTCTGCGCCTTTTCTTGGCTGCCACCCAAAGCTTTATATGATTTTTAAGCCACCGCGATTTTGTTGCAACTGCTAAATCCTATGTACCCATTATACCTGAAAGACTCGCACATAATCCTAACAAAATCTTCAAACCCGGGCAACTCAAGCGAGGAGTTGAAGATCTGAACGGATGATGGCTAAAATCTGTATTAGCCAACATAAAGAGGATCAGGCAGTGATCCGAAAATTTTCCAGATAAAACGCTTGTTGTTTCTTCCGACCACTTAACGAAAAGTTATCGGCACACAAAAAACTTGTCTAACTTACTGACTTTACATCCCGCTTCAGCCACATAGGTAAAATTGTTGCCCCCCATATTGTATTCACAAAAGTTACCCCTCTCAAAAAAGCGGTTAAAAGCCGCAGCTTGTGAAGGAACAAAATCCCAGTTCAGTTGTTCCTTAGTGACCCACACATCATTAAAATCGTCCACTAGGAACCATAATCTTGACCTAGAATTTCGAAGGACCAATAAATCATCCCAAAGAACTCTTCAGGCTGGCCCATCGTTTGGAACATGCACATTAACCAAATTAATGAGATCCATGGACCCAACCAAATTTCTCATCACCAACAACAAGTACTCGCTCTTCATGACATCCACTTTAGAGAAACAACCAGGATCCCAAAAAGATATCAAGCCTCCGGATCAACCAAATGGATTAACGAATTCGAAATTTGTTCTCCCCCATATGCTACTCAGCAGCTACATGTGGGGATCAACTAACAGACTTCCTGAATAGCAAAAAATTTAACCCTAAAAGAAGTCCTTAATCCCCTAACCCACCCAATTTTGCCATCAATCCCCAAGCTATGAACGTTGATAGAAAGGAAATTCATTGAGAAACCATGCCCCCACCTTCAGTGATAACATCTTCTTGAGCCATAGTCTCAAAAGCCACAAGGGAAACACCAATCCTAGCCCCGACTAAAACCGTTGCAACTTCCCTTCGAACCCCATTCGCTTCCTAATTCTCAGCCTCTTCGGAAACATTTGTCAAATACGGATTTTGGTCTGCCATTTGTGTTTCAGCTATAACCTCATCTCCCTTATCATCTCAGCGTTCCATAAAGTCATTAGAGCACGTAGGTATGGGGTTGTTTAAATCAAATGGAGACACAAAAGGATTGTTGGATCTCTTTTGATTGTAACACAGCTGCCCAACATCACCTTTTTCTAGATTGGCCGAATCATTTGGCTTTAGTCTTTTCCTGTGTTGGGCCAAAATTTGGTACCCTAAGGTTAGTATAAACACATTTCCTGTTGTGCAAACCACATGCTTTGGGATGATTACCAGCCTTTTGGTATTATTGTGGGCCCAACAAGGAATTAGAATCCCCAAAATACTCATTCCATGTAAAACCCTGGATCACTGAAAAAACGGTTGACATGTTCCCCCAAAACCTATTTCCCCATTCACACTAACATCTTTGGCATGAACGTGATTATTCGTATTCCTGCCATCAAACACTGAGTGTTTAGATTATCCAGCGCCACCGGGCTCTGCCCGATCTCCCTTTCTACCAATTCGTTGGCCACAATAAAACACTCAGGTCTCAACTTCCGGAACCTATGAACAAGGCTCTTCATGGACCCAAACGATGTAACTGTTACCTGATGTCATGTGAATTAGGTGTATTAATTTATTAATATTGAGCACACTTAAGTGCGTTAACTCAATAACTTTAGAACACCATTATCTAGTTTCAGATTTATAAAAATGAGTTTTATTTAAACTAAATACACACAACAGGTAGAGAACCCATCGCGTATAGTATAACTTTAGATAAGAACCAAGTATCGTCCATGGATACACTTCCCCTACTCAACCATTTAATATTATTATTATGATCGTCCTTATTTTTATTTAGGTAAGTATACTAAAATAGTAGCATAAGTCTCTTGGATAAGTCTCTTTTAATTAATATAGTATATCTTATAAAATGAGGAAAATGTTTAAGTCTTCGATTTTATCTTTTATAGAAATTAGAAGTGGCTTCGTTGGTCCGTTCACCAACATCCCTCAATCCTGCCACAACATATTGATAGATCGGTCTGTAAATATGTCTATAATGAACCTTCCCTAGCCTTTCGACTAGTAAGTGATATGCCACACCAATATTGATTTATTACTATCTTGGTTATATTATCTTTTTATAACTTAATCAATTAGTTCTTGCATTTCAAGCTTAACAAATGGTATCATGTTTAAGGGTCTTTAAAATTACCGAAGTGATTTAGAAATCAAATTGATTCTAATTAAAAACACATAGAAGAAAGAGTGCACCATGTCTCAGTTGGCAATGGCGTGTGTACCCGTTTGGGTGCAAGGGTCCCCACTAATGTTTCCCTAAAGTTAAAGACCCAATACATCCGAGCAACTTTAGATGACAAGTCTTATCGATTGCATAAACAAAGTTGTATCAAACATTCTTGTCAACTTGTTGAAGGGAGTCATTGAGAAACTTATTTCGGTGGAACAATTCGGGTTTCTAGCCGAAAGAAAAATCATGGATGGGCCTCTTATGTTGAACAAATTACTTTCTTGGATGCAGAGGTCCAGAACCGAGGTATATTTGTAAAGACTGATATTAATAAAGCTTATGATTATCTTAATTGGTGCTTTCTTTATTCCATCAAGGCCCAATCGAATTTTCCTTCTTGTTAGAGGAAATGGGTTATGGCCACCATGACGACCACTGGAGCTTCGGTTCTTGTTAAGGGCTCATCGACTCAAGAGTTTGATTGCCACCGAGGTCTTCGTCAAAGGGACCCTTTGTCTCCATTCGTTTTTGTTATTGCCATGGAGGCTCTCTAAGGGATCATGAAGTAAGCTTGCTAGGTTGGTTTGTTTCATGGCCTTAAATGTACTAATGAAGGGCTGATTTTTTCTAACTTTATCTACACGGATAACGTGGTTTTCTTATGTGAATGGTCCCGAATGAATGCTATGAATCTTTCCTGAATTATGAGATATTTTTACAAGGTCTTCGGGTTGAAGGTAAATATCTCAAAATGTAATTTGTAATGGGTGTGTGTGAGTGAAAGTAAACTTCATACCATGGCCGGTATCCTACATTGCAAGGTGGGTTCATTTTCTTTTTAAGTATATGGGTCTCCAAGTGGGTTCTAATATGAATTTCACAAAAAGTTGGAAGCCGGTGTTTGATATTATAACAACCCTCCTAGAACCCTTAACGTGACCCTAAAACGTTCCTTATATACCCGGTATACGAGAAACGGACCCGAAATACCCTTATATATACAAAATTCAAATAAAAACAAATATTAAGGTCGCTCGCGGGCCGCGACCTAGTCACCCTGGGTCTGTCGCGGGGCGCGATAGCCTAAACTTGTCCGGCACACAATTTCACCACGTGTCAACACGTGGCAGGGCTACCCCTTTGACTCGACCAAGCTATAACTGGCACGAGGGATCTCGCGGGCCGCGAAGGCCGTCTCTGTCTTTCTCGCGGGGCCCGAGCAGCCATCCGTCAGCATATAAATAGGGGTGGTCGAGATCATTTGTAGTCGTTCATTTATTTTTCTTTCTCTAAATTCTCTGATAATTAAAATACTTGTGAAATAATACCATATAAAGTGAAGCTCTGCCTCGTTGTAATTATTATAACCCTACTGTTACCCTACACGATCGATTTAGAGCTCCGTAACGCATGTCAAGGCTCTGCCTAACTTAGTCGTTGGAGTTCTGTCTCGTGTTACACCCGATTGATTTAGGGCTCTATAATGTATGTCAAGGCTCTGCCTGACTCAGTCATTGGAGTTATGTCTCGAGTTGTACGGTTAATGTGATTTGGGATATTTTACTAACACGTGTGCATTGTTTAAATAGATAATAACAAGGAGATACACCAGGAAGCTATAGTAGTATCACCTAAGTCAACAATGTGAGTATATTCACTTTTTCTCACTATTTGTGAGTACATCTTACTTTTTATCACCTTTTCACCAAAACCTCAAATGTTTTAATAATACTTAAATAGTGATTGAGTCTTTGTATTCTACAATTACTACCGGTATGTTGGGGTTTTGTATACAAAATGTGAAAAACGTTACCATTGGACAAAGAGTTAGCCAATGAGTAATATGACCCACAAGTCTGGTGTGGATAGTACTGAATGAGTAATTGTGTAGATATAAACATTGTAATCGCCCTCAATACTGTGAAGTTATTTAATCTATTTTGATTAAACTAGAATGCACTCGCCAGTATTTCTTACTGATAAAACCTTTTTAAAACGCGCTTCAGGTAACAAAATGTGAAAGCCAATAGAAGCCAGCTGGAGAGCATTGAAGGCTTGGAAAAGTGGCTATAAAAGTTACCTAAATAAAAAGGAGTTTTTGTTTTCAATAATTAGGGTTTATCCCTACAAATGTATTATCCAATGAACTTGGGTTTTATCCCAATGATTATTATTGTAAAAAGTTTGGTGTTAACTCTGATAAAAATATTTCCTAACTACAGTCTTGATGTATTCCGCTGCTAAATTAATAAACACCGATACCACCATCTATCTGATCTCGCGGCACCTGCTCCCGGGCAGGAGTCGGGGGTTGTGACAGAGAGTGGTATCAAAGCTACAGCCACTGGTTTAAGCCAAAGAAGTGTTCTGCTGACACTTAAATTCTGTGTTAGGAAATAACTTATGAGATTATGTATAAATAATGTTTTGTGTTATTTGACTATTTGTTAGTTCACAGTATGAGTGAGCAAGGTACTTCTGACGCTTATCGTCATATAGCTAGTTCACCAAAAGATGAAGGAACATCATCTGAACCCAATCCCTCAGGATACTCAGCCGATACTGAGGAGGGGATATTTATTTTTAAGGCACAGTTTGAGGAACCCTTCACAACTAAAAAGGGAGGTTGGTTTAATAGAGGAGCACATGAGAGAAGAAAGAGAATGAAGAAGTTACAACAACAGAGAGCGATAGTCAGGGCTAATAGGGAAGCAAATGCACAAACTCAGGAAACAGTCATTAGGCTACCATGTGAAGAGGAACTAGATAGACAGTTGGCAGATTTCCATATGTTAGCCACTACAGCAGTAGACGCTAACCAAAACCAAATAGCTGAACCGCCACAGTTACCTTTATTCCCAGATCAACAAATGCTAGAACCCAATCAGAAGACCAGTTTCCTATCCCAGATGTTGACCCATATGACATTCCTAGAATTCCCCCACCAAACCCCATAGCTCAATACACTGACCTTAAACCTTTTAGACCCCTTTTGGAATAGCGAATGGTGGACGCAGAGTGTGATACACAATCCATACCCTTATGGACAACCTATCCCTCGACACCCTGATCCAGTACCAGCACCCATGCCATCTATGAGCCAGGAAAATTTGGAGGAACTTCACTCATATGGTGACGAATTAGTAGAAGAAGGAGATAGAATTCGTCAAATAGGAGAAAAGCGTACGTGGAAGCATATCAAGCGTGATATACATGATTGGATACATGATACTTAGAAAATACCTAGATATATGTTTAATTTTGTATTTTGATAAAAAAAACTAAACTAGACTAGATAGACTAAAATAGATACGGATGAATAACTACTAGTATATTTGATTTCCAGTTGTAGTATGTAGATATATATATATATAGTAAAAGTCGCAATGATCGACGTTTTTGATCAATCTGTTTGTGTGATTGTGTATAAATATTTGTACTAAATTTATTCTATGATAATTAATACTTGATAAATGTTTATAATTCAGATGTCAAACGAAGTAAATCAGGAAAACTAGGATAATGAAAATAATGGAAACCAAATAGATAACAGTGCCATCCAACACATAGTAGCACAAGGAATTATAGATGCTATGCCTTATATTATCAAGACTGTTAACGAAGAAGAAAATAATAAATCTGCAAATCGAAGTAAACACCAACACACTGAACCAAGTCACAGTGTGAACGATAACAGACATTTAATCCAACCTCCATTGCCTAAAAGAAGAAGAACCGTCTCTTACGGTTGTTCTTATAAAGAATTCTTGGCTTGCAAACCAATAGAATTCTCAGGCAATGAAGGAGCCATAGCAGCCTTACGTTGGATAGAAAAGGCAGAAGCAGTCATAAAGATAAGTAAATGTGCACATGAAGATAAGATTATGTTTTCTTCTAATCTTTTAAAAAACGCAGCCTTAGAATGGTGGAATACAATTCTCCAGTCTAGGGGAAGTTACAGAGTTTATAATATGGAATGGATCAACTCTAAGGAAATGATTGAAAGAAAATTCTGTCTTCCTAATGAAAAGGAAGAAATCGCCAATAAGTTCCTAAATCTTAGAATGACTGAAATAGACTGCAAAGGTTACACTACCAGATTCTTCGAATATGCTAGGATAGTGCCAACCTTTGTCACACCCCAACCGATGGCGGAAACATCGGGGCGTGGCACTGAGCAAAACAGATTGTCCAAAAGAATCCATAATAACTATTAGTGATGATATATTTAACGTTAAAGTCCCATACCAATAACATATAAAGCATAAACAGTCATTACAAATATAGTATCATAAACAAGACACTATTCTGACAACTCAGGTTTATTTAGTTTGTTTCTAGACTTCCTAGCTTGTTCATCATAGCACAACATCCTATCAACCTGTCACATACGTTAAAATAAAGTCAATACACAGAGTGTAAAGGTGAGTACACAAGTTTGAGTAGCATATAGTATAGCGAAAGCGTTTACACATAACCAGCATGTATCACGTAACGAGCAATGCAAGTAACTATCAGAACTATGTTCACACTTAATCACGAGACTGCTTTGTAGTGCATGCGTGACACATGTCCAGCGGACACGTGAAGTAAAGTAATGTGACCCCTAGCAACCCTCGTCCACGACAGGTGCTGAGTCCAAACTATAGTACTATCGTTGATAGAGGCGATACCGTGTAACACTGTCTAAGCATAGTACACGCATTCATAGATCACGTATAACATGCGGGAGCGGTTAACGTTAAAAGTGTTTGCGTTGTGTGTTGTTGTGTTTTTTATAGCGAACGTATGTAACACCCAAAAGTGCGTTAAGCGAAAAAGGGTTCGAGTATACTCACAGCGCGTGTTTAGCTAGTAAACACAGACTTGGATTGAAGGGAGCGCGTTGGAGTTTAGCCTGAGCATAGAACAGGAGCGTAAGTGTTGAACAGCGTGTAACAGGGTGTAACAGGGTGTCGGAAAAGATAGGTGTTGAATGGTGAGTTGATCAGATGGTCATCCGGACGGATGGTCATCCGGATGGATGACCATTCGAACGGTTGATCATTCGAATGATTGAGTGTGTTTGTAAATCGTTTTGAAAATTTTGAAGTTTTTGTTGTAGCATAAATGCCAAGTCATTCGGTCGGATGGGCATCCGGACAGATGGCCATTCGATCGGATGGCTATTCGATCAAAAGTGGGTAGTTTGAAGTTTTCGTAAAATCATTAAGTATTGTGAGTGAAAAAGGGGCAGGCCACCTAGTCGGATGATCATTCGATCGGATGGTCATCCGATCGGATGATCATTCGAGTGAGTGATCTGTTTCATTTTGGAACTTCAAAAGGTTTCTAAGTCCGAAGTTTGCGATTTAGCGAAGATGGCGTGTCAAACAACGGAAACACACCAAGGTCCAGCTTGTCCGGTCAGATGGGAATCACCCCATTCGATCGTACTCGCTGTTCTTTTGATGAAGTCTCATGTTCAACCCGTTAATCGGTCATCTCTCCGGTGGAAATCCGTTTTCAACCCAGCTCTCAACTGGAGAGCGAGTGGAGAGTCTGTATGAGCAAGGATTCCATTGGTTTTGTAAAGAATGTTGAAGAAAGTTTGAAAAGAGATGAAAAATGTTGAAATCTTGTAAAGCTTAGTGAAAAGTTGTAGAAATCCCTTAGAGCTGGACCATTCTTGATGAGATGACGTCACACAGCCGATTGTATAAGTAACCATGATAATGTCACCTTCAAGGAGTCCAAATCAGGTGATTTCATGGTGAAAATCAGTGGTTCCAATGGAGAAGTGTGTAGTGGTGATGGAAGTACAAGATCTAGGGATAAATACTTATGAAATAGCCTTGAATCGAGAGAAAAGTGCTTGAGAATGAGTTGGGAGCGTCTGGTCGAATGGAGCTGTCACATCAGTGAACAGTGATGTGACAGGCGGGTATTCATAGGGAGAGAGAGAGAGAGAAAGGCGGTGGATTAATGATGTCAGATGGCCAGTCGATCGGATGGTCATCCGGTTGGATGTCCATTCGATCGGTTAGTCATTCGACCAGCCGAGTTGCGTTTTGTTGGTTTTCGACTTTCGTACGTTAAGCGTTGCATTCCATTTAGTCGAGTTACGAGTGGGCCTTGCGATGATATAACCACATAACATTAAACAAGTAATCACACAAATAACATATAATCACATAAATGCGTAAAAGTAAATCTGCGTTTCGAGTTGCGTTGCGTTTGCATTGAGATTGCGTTTGCGATAGTGTCTTAGCCTAAGTGAAGTAACAATGCGATAAAGTGCGTTTAGATAGTATGCGTTGTAAACTGCGTTTAAATGCGATAAATGCATTTTGATTAAGCGTTATGAATGCGTTGTAAAATATAGTTTAAAATATCGTTTAAACTCGTTTGCGATAATCGAGATCTCGAGAGTATAAGCAATAAATGACAGATCTAAGTAATGACACGACTTGACCCGGAAAGTCGGGTTGTTACAGCCTCCCCTACTTTAGGGAATTTCGTCCCGAAATTAAAGCGCAGGCGCAACGAAGATATGTGGATATTTAGCTTTCATATCACTTTCAAGTTCCCAAGTGAACTCGGCGCCGCTTTTGCCTTCCCAGCAAACCTTCACTATAGGAATGGGAGAGCGTCAGAGTTTCTTGGTCTCTCGGTCCATGACTTCTACTGGCTTTTCCACGAAGTGTAGAGTTTCGTTAACTTACAAATCCTCGAGAGGGACATGCAGGTTTTCTTCGGCTAGGCATTTCTTAAGGTTCGAAACGTGGAAAGTCAGGTGTACGTTGCCGAGTTCCTCCGGTAATTCGAGTCGGTAGGCCACTTTGCCAATTCTTTCCAGAATCTTAAAGGGTCCAACGTATCAAGGCACTAGCTTTCCTTTCTTGCCGAATCGAATCACCCCCTTCCATGGTGAAACCTTTAGGAGTACGTGATCGCCAACTTCGAACTCAAGGGGCTTGCGACGTTCATCGGCGTAACTCTTTGACGACTCCGCGCTTTCAAAAGATTGTCTCGTATCTGGAGGATCTTGTCAGTCGTTTCTTGCAATAACTCAGGACCGGTAATTTGTGCGTCTCCGATCTCATGCCATACAATAGGCGATCGACACTTTCTTCCATATAATGCCTCAAATGGTGCCATTTGAATACTAGCGTGATAACTGTTGTTGTATGAGAATTCGACTAAAGGTAAATGCGAATCCCAATTACCACCAAAATCTATAACGCACGAGCGAAACATGTCTTCAAGGGTGCGAATCGTGCACTCAGTCTGACCGTCGGTCTGGGGATGGAAAGCGGAACTGAGATTAAGAGTAGTACCGAGAGCAGATTGAAAAGTTTCCCAAAGGCGCGAGGTAAGACGATCAATGATAACCCAAATGTCAACAAATAACTTCGTCGGTATAGATTCGTGCTAATCGTTCAACCTTATAATTTTCTCGTATCGGCAGAAAGTGGGCGGATTTCGTAAGACGATCAATGATAACCCAAATGCTATCATGACCTGATGGCGTGCGAGGGAGTTTCGTAATGAAGTCCATAGCTATACTCTCCCATTTCCACATCGGTATCTCAGGTTATTCGAGTAAGCTAGAGGGTCGTTGATGTTCAGCCTTGACTTTCGAACAGGTCAGGCATTTCGAAACATAGAGAGCGATATCCTTCTTCATTCCTGGCCACCAATACCTGGCACGTAGGTCCTAGTACATATTGTCAGCACCTGGATGAATGGAATATCATGATTTGTGGGCTTCAGTCATCAAAATCTTGCAGAGATTATTGCGACTAGGTATCCAAATCCGGTCAAGATAGTGAAAGATACCGTTAGGTTTATTCACTAGTTTGTTTTCGGTTCCAAGAATTCGTTCTTACTTCAGAGTGTTCTCAAGAAAACAAGCATGTTGAGCGTCGCGAATGGGAGCTTCGAGGTCGTGTTGGGCTTGAACATTACGATTACTTTTTAGATAGCTTCGTCGGCTAAGAGCATCGGCGAAGACATTTGCTTTGCCTGGGTGGTAGCGTATCTCACAGTCGTCGTCGTTGAGAAGTTCAACCCATCTGCGTTGGTGCATATTCAGTTCTTTCTGGTTCAAGATGTGCTGTAGGCTCTTATGGTCGGTGAAGACCGTACACTTGGTACCATAAAGGCAGTGTCGCCAAATCTTTAATGCAAAAACAACTGCACCGCGTTCGAGATCATGGGTAGTGTAGTTCTTCTCATGGACCTTGAGCTGTCGAGATGCGTACGCGATAACCTTGTCTCGTTGCATAAGCACAAAACCAAGACCTAGGTTAGAGGCATCGCAATAGACAACAAAATCGTCGTTTCCATCGGGTAGCGCGACGCAAAGCATACGCTTAAGAGTTTGAAGGGCTTCCTCTTGTTCCGTACCCTAAACAAAATTCTTGTCTTTATGCGTAAGAGAGGTGAGAGGAACGACGATTTTTGAGAAATCAGCGATAAATAGGCGATAATAACCCTCCAATCCGAGAAAAGAACGAACTTCGGATGGGGTTTTCAGCGTAATCCAACTCTTAACTGCTTCAATCTTCGCGGGATCGATGTTAATACCTTGACTATTGACGATGTGACCGAGGAATTGAATATCCTCAAGCCCAAATTCACACTTGGAGAACTTGGCATAGAGGCGATTCCCTTGGAGTAACTCGAGAACTAAACGTAAATGTTGCGCGTGTTCGGCTTTCGACTTCGAATAGATCAGGATATCATCGATAAACACGATGATGAAGTGGTCGAGAAAGGGTTTACACACGCGATTCATCAAATCCATGAAAACCGTGGGTGCGTTGGTAAGTCTAAAGGGCATAATGACGAAGTCATAGTGGCCGTAGTGGGTGCGGAAAGCGGTTTTAGGGATATCTTCCTCCTGAATTCGTAGTTGGTGATAACCAGAGCGTAGATCGATCTTTGAGAAACACGTAGCGCCTTACAATTGATCAAATAAGTCATCGATTCGAGGTAGAGGGTAGCGATTCTTGGTAGTAAGTTTGTTGAGTTCCCTATAATCGATGCACATTCGGAATGATCCATCCTTCTTTTTCACCAAAAGGACAGGTGTGCCCCAAGGAGATGTGCTAGGGCGTATGAAGCCTTTATCAAGTAATTCCTGGAGTTGGCTAGAAAGTTCACGTATTTCAGACGGTGTGAGGCGATAAGGGACTTTAGCGACATGGTTAGCTCCAGGAATGAGGTCGATACGAAAATCAATATCACGAGTTGGAGGTAAGCCAGGTAAATCGTCAGGAAAGACATTAGGAAAATCACGAACCACAAGTACGTTTTCATTTGTCTTCTCTTTCTTTTCCTTCTCTGCTACTACGATGTGAGCCAAGAAAGCCATGTATTCCTTTCGGAGATACTTGCTTGCTTGAATGCACGACATGAGTTTCAGTTCCTTCGAAGATACTTCACCATAAACACAGAGTTGATCACCGTTTGAAAGAGAGAAACGGATCATCTTTTTGAAACAAACGACTTCAGCACGATTTTCACAAAGAAAATCCATGCCTACAATGATATCGAAACTACCAAGTTGCATCGGAATGAGATCGATTGGAAAGACGTGATTGTTGAGTTCAAGAGTACAATTACGGATAACAGAACTCACGGTGACGGTTCTTCCGGTGGCGATTTCTACGTCGAACGTCGTTGGGGGGTTAACGCATTTACGGTTTAGGAGCTTTTCGAATTCAAACGACACAAAACAGTTATCGGCTCCAGTATCAAATAAACATGAAGCATAAATACCGCTAACAAGGAACGTACCATTGACAACATTGCTGTCAGTCTGAGCCTGGCGGACATTGATGTTGAAGGCTCATCTGCGAGCTGCTTGTTGTGGCTGCTGCTACTGCTGCTGAGGCTACTGCTGTTGTTGTTGTTGCTACTGCGGTGGTTGCTGCGGCTCTTGTTTCACCACACGATTCGGGTAGATATTTGTAAAATGATTAGGGTCACCACAGGAATAGCAGGCTCGTGCATGAGCAGCGGGAGTAGGAGCTGCTTGGTTACCCTGGATAGCAAGTGGTTGAGCTGGTGGTGTGGGTGGAGCTTGGGCTTATTGACGCGGGCCTAAATGGCAGTGAGCGGTGTAGTGCCCATAGATAATGCAGTTTGCACAAAAATGGCAATTAACCCCAGTTGGGTGATGGTAGGTGCAAGTTGGGCACAGAGGATGTAAACCAGTATAGGCACGCTTAGCTGGCGGTGAGTTGGTGTTAGGAGCTTGGTGATTCTGGTTCTGATTGTTGTTGGGTTGGACAGGAACAGCGTTGAGAGGAGCGGCGGTAGCAGCGTAGTTCTTGTTGTTGTTACCCTTGCGCTTGCGATTCTGACATGAAGACCTTGAAACTTGAGGTGCTGCGGTTTCGGTAGCGGGAGTAGCAGTTGCTTGATGGAGAGTTTTGGTTGAGGTTTTGAAATAACCAGCCAAAACTCGTTTGTCATTGATCTCAGCTGCGAGTTGGTAAGTCTCCTCAATGGTAGTAGGCTTAGCTGCCTGAACGAAATTGGCAACACAATCGGGGAGAGCGCGGATGTACTTCTCAATCGTGATATCTGGCGTTGACACTTGACCAAGATGGATAATGCTGAGCTGTTTAAAGCGAGCGGTGAGACCAGCGTTGTCACCTCCTTCTTGCTTGATACCCTAAAACTCGTTTTCCAGCTTCTAGAGTTCATGTGGGGGACATAATTCTTTCATCATGACTGTTATGGGTGAAATTCTGAGCCCATATCCTGACACTATATCTTGATTTTATGTTAGCTGTTTATGATCAGGATACCGAACCAGGATGTTGGTAACATCCTGAGGCAGTATCCTGGCAGTTATTAACGATTTGCTTGTAGCTGAAGGTTGTTAATGTTCACAAAGACCAATTCCCCTAAAGACTCGCTCAAATTAGTTGGAAAAGAGACGTTGGAGCCAGGAGAAATAGTCTACAACATTCAAAAGGGAATATTCCAAGGATCCCGGAATATTAGGATAGTTTGTTATTTCTTGTAACTATAAATAGGAGTGTCG
>JARYGA010059218.1:0-13549 GCA_030545235.1 Helianthus tuberosus
ACTATGTCTAGTAGTAAACCCTAGCCATGTAATTGTTGAATTGATGTTCATTGTTGTGAATTCATAATCATACACTCATAAGTCAAGTGGGTTTTGATTATGTAGAAAAGATGATAATATAGTTGTGTTAGAAATCATCATAAGTGATAGTAGATGCAAGATACTTGAACAAATTTCAAGTTTGAGTATTTGATCATACATGATAATGGTTGAATCTTGATGTTAATCTTGGTAGAAATGACTAATTGTGAACTAGTTAGCAAATGTGTAGAATCATGCTCATTAGGTGTTTGTTATAATGCCTAAGTGAGAACTAAGTGTTGATAATGTGCCTAATTGAGTCTTGTGAACTTGATAGTGCAATCATATGTGTTAATTGGTGATTTGACTTTTAAATAGTCAAACCGATCATTAATAAGATCGAATGGTATTTGTGATAGAAAATATGTAAGATGGAATGGTCATAATTAATGATGACTAATATAACCGTCTTACGAATTATAATGATAGTTTGACGCTTGACAAGCTAGGTGGAGGCTTGGATAGGAGGCGGGTCAAACGAAGCAAGAATGGCGGAAAAGCATAATTCGGATGCAAGGTAAGTATAGCTTACACCGGTCTTAAATTGTGGAATGTTTTCTTATCATATAAATATTGAATGAGATATCTAAACGATTGAAATATGATGTTCCGTCGTGTAGTCGAACGGAACAAGCAAATCAAGGATGATAGAAACCATAATAATGGTTAAAAAGAAGTAAATCGATAAATTGGTCATATTATGTCGAAAGAAATACACGGTTTATAATTAAAATTCCCGTACGGTGTTAAACGGGAAGAGTTATGTAGAGGAGATGATAATAAATATCATTTCGCAAAGTAAATGGTTTTTTCGGCCAAACGGGTCAAAAGGTGTAGACAACACCTTTTGACTATATAGACTAATGATTCTTTTGTCGAGTCATATGCTTACAGGAATAGATATCCAATGGATATTCGCATCGTTCTTAATTAGCGAATATAAAGCAAGGTAATAAAATCAGGTCTATTTGTTGATCCGAGCCAGGTACGTTTATTTATGATGTATGTAAAAGCGCTAATTTGGTCGAATAATCGGTGATAACCCTTCATTGTAAAAGAAGGACCAAAATCGACCAAAACGCCCTTGTAGGCTAAATTGAACAAACAACCCTTAGAGGTTGTTTGGAAAGGAGTCTTATGATTAAACAAAAGTTTAGAACGAGTATAAGTAGTGAAAGATGTAATTTTTGGGCTAAAAGACTTCATATGAGTCTTTGCCGTAAAATGATATTTCAAGGGAAATAAATCCGGAACACATAGATATCTACTTTAAATCCAACACACATTTAGTTGTGATGGAAGAGTACTAGATAAGAAATATAGGTTACAACGCTAGATTTGAATAAAAGTGAAATTTGAGTTTAAAAGTGCTTAAATTATCCTTAACGGGTCATAATAAGCATACGAGCGAAAACGGGTTTAAGTTGTGTAATAAACCTATGATTAGAACTTAAAATGGTAGGAAACATTAAATTAAAGAGATGTATGTGATACAGAAGTCAAACAAATACGTTGTTTGATAAAATGCGTAAACGGGTCAAATTTTGGTAAAAGAGTAATAAGCCGAAGGCTTAAAGGTCTTAATTTTTATCAAGCCGGATGTCGGATTTTAACTCCATATGATGGAGAATCAAATTACAAACATGTAGGAAGAAACGGTAGGTTAAACGGATAAGCGGTTTGAAAGATACGAAAGATTTCGTATCAAATTACGACGAATAGAGAATCAGGATGCAGAGTCCACCGTAATTTACGGTCCCACCGTAAATTACGGTGGAGTTAAATTGTTTACGGTGTAACTGGTCTGATTTACGGCAGAAGAATGGAAACCCAGGGGCCACCGTAATTTACGGTCCCACCGTAAATTACGGTGGATATAATTTTCTTATATTTTGTTTTTCATTTGGAAATCAAATGTTTCCCGGACATTGTTCGGACCTGATTTAAACTTCGTAAGACTAAAGCATTTCATGTTTATGAAATGTAGGTACGCCTTGGATGCCGGAAGACGATCAAGCTCAGCGAAGAACCGAACACAATAAAGTCACACGCTTCCGCACTTTGCCACGTTGTAAAATTTAAATAACAAATTTGATCATGTTACCTAGAATAACTTATGAATTGTAAAAGTTTAAATAAACCCGTATTTTTTTTATAGTATGTGTAGCCTTAACTACACATCTAATTGTTGGTATTCACACGATAAACGTTAAATAGAAACTAGGGTGTTACAAGTTGGTATCAGAGCCTTGGTTTAAGAGATTCGAGTATGGTTGGGAGGAACCATGCTTGGACTTAAACCTTATGCTCTTAATAAAGATGGGTGTTCGGTTCGAGGCTTGATCGCAAATCCGGTAAGTACACGTATGCTAATAGTTTAGTATGCTAATTGTTGTAAATAACACATAGGGCTATCGTGTAACACACGTTACCCCAATTAAACGATTGATGTAGTTGACGAAAATACGCGCGTTGACGTGTATAGTAGAAAATGCCTTGTATTATAATACGGGCGATTATTGAAGTTGACTTTACTAACTTTTGTGAATGTTTTAAATGAAGGACACTCGCGTTTGACGATGACGAGAGTCAAACGAATTATGGATATGATGATGGAACGGTCCGAGGTACGACAGGAAGAGCATACTCATTAAGGACCAAAATCGCGTAACGGTCGCGAACAAGACTAATGACAAGAGAAGCCCGTTAGGGCAAGCATCACCAGGTGCACACTTTTAAATTTAATCGCACGAGTCGTTATATGCAACAAACACGTAAGTAATAACGGTTGCATACACATATGACAGAACTTGGAAAACCTGATTTCCAAGAGAAATTTAATAGGAAATGTGTTATTCACAATGATGAATAACAAATGAATAACAAGACTTATTTATATAGAAACTTGGACGAGAGTGATCATCCAAGTAAGTATTCTCAATACAAATCCTATTGAGAAAATTAATGATCACATCAATGAATGTGAATAAATGTTTATAAAAAGGGACATTGTACATGTTCAAGGATAAACGATTAAAACTAATAATTGTTAACTAACAATTAAATAAAGTTTTACCAAATGAAACCATAAACATGAGGATAATTTGAGGAGTTACTTACATGGGACGTGATGTGGTAATTATAATAAGGTCACGCGTACCACGTGTTGATCGCTTACTCTGGCCAAGTAAGTAGTGAACACATGATAGCATGAGCTTCTTATAATGAGCGCAGTTATGTCCGATGTAGTAAGGGCGGGGTGAATGGGACTAAGTAAAAAGTACCCAAATGAATCGGACAAGCAAAATACTTGATAATAATGTAAACGCACAACCGAGTGACGGAAGCGTATTACATTAGGATAATGAGCCCGAGTGAAGGGACAAAGAAGCATGATTAAACAAGTATTGGGAGGGAGTGTACTTACACTCGAACCCAGAAAACGCAAGCGTGATTAAACAAGTATTGGGAGGGAGTGTACTTACACTCGAACCCAGAAAACGCAAGCGTGATTAAACAAGTATTGGGAGGGAGTGTACTTACACTCGAACCCAGAAAACGCAAGCGTGATTAAACAAGTATTGGGAGGGAGTGTACTTACACTCGAACCCAGAAAACGCAAGCATGTTAGACAAGTATTGGGAGGGAGTGTACTTACACTCGAACCCAGAAAACGCAAGCATGATTAGACAAGTATTGGGAGGGAGTGTACTTACGCTCGAACCCGGAAATTGCAAATGAGTCCCTTAACGGGTCGTTTTTTTGTAAAACGTCCAACTTAAAGACAAAGTCGGAATATAAAAATGAAGCGAGGTCTTAATGCATACCGGAAGGGTTGCAATAATAACGACTTCGGTAAAACACCCGGTTGATGGGTAAGGATTTAAACACATGCGTAAACCGAGAGACGAGAACATGAATTTAAAGTCAAAAGACTCGGATTATGAGTTATGACTAAAAGACCATAAAATTTCGTAAACAGAAATTTTGATAATTATATTCAACCATTTTGAGGTTGAACGGGTTGAATAAAGTATAAATGCTTAATGGCATAAGTAAGCGCAAGCCGGATAACGGTAAGCTTGAGACAAACTGACGCATAAATAACGTCAGAAGTCATAAAGTCTGAGGATTAGCCCGGAAGTAAACAAATGAAGCCTTAGACTACGGTCAAGGTCAAATGAAGTTCAAGGGTGAAAACAAATGATTTTCAAACATAAAAAGAGTGCTTTGGCACCATAGATATATATTTCAATATAGACATGCGTAAAGAATGATCTACGGGATCAATATAACCCTTGGGGTTATAAACAATGGAAAAGTCTACGAGACTAATATGACCTACGGGTCACGACTAGAAAGAAATAGACTACAAGGACCTAGCCTTAAAGAGGTGAAAGTCTAATAAAATAGCCTATAGAGCAAAACGATAAAACTTACGGGGTTAATTAGACAAAGCGACGGATAAATTGAGAATCCCCGCATAAAACAAAGGCTGTAAAAGAATAAATTTTGGACTGTCAATATCCTGGAATGGATAATTGACAGAAGTTAAAGAGAAGATCCTAAAACTAAAACTTCGGTTTTAGTAAGAAATAGTGTTTTTACAAACATGAATTCTGATAGGAATTTAAACGATAAGTATGAAAGATACAAGTCTTGACGCTGTTAGGCGCAAGACAATATATTCGAAAAGTGAGATATTTTCGAAAATGAAAGGTTGATATAAATTAAATATGATGTAACACATTCACGGTCAAGAAATGTAATGTGAAGTAGAATCACATTATAACAAAGCAAGCGGTAAAAAGGAACTGGACAAATAAGTCTAGTTAGTGAAACCGACCAAAGTCAGCAATTCAAGTTAAGAAATTTGGTTCGCTTGTAAGCGGTAGATTCGGTATAGCTGAACCGAATAGTTAAAATTGAAAATAAAAGAATTTGTTGCTAAAAGTGAAAGATTTCACTAAAGATCTTAAACGGGTCAAATTAACGGATTCATAAGGAATTCGAGGGTATATGAAAGCGATGGATATCGCTAAGTTAACTGAACTAGTGGAAATAACGAGACTACGCTATGTCAAAGTTACATTATGTCATATGACATACGTAGAGGTCCGGTAACCAAAAAGACATTACCATAATTTTCTAGTAATGATAACAATTGGTTAAAGTAGGAGTAATGCTTAAGAGATTATTCAAGTCAAACGCATTGGGTTTAGAAACTCAATGAACTAGATAAGCAAGGTTTCGAGGACGAAACCTCTTTAAGGGGGGTAGACTTGTAACACCCCGAAAACGGGTTTGGTAATTAACCCACGTTAATACTAAAATACGGGTAAAGTGTCGCTGGTAGTAAAAATAACCCGGTAAATATTTGGGAATTAATAAGAAATCCTAATATTAGATACAAGCGAAACAAAGTTTTGATGAATTGAGTTTATAAGAGCCCGAGTTAATGGGACTTAAAATAAAACGGGTTATAACTCCCGGAACCCACTAAATAACTAGGAATATCAACCTAGTTAGTCTAGTGTCTTAAAAATAATGAGGAACTTGATGTAGTAACCTTTATAAACTTGGATAAAGTTGAGGGGCTAAAATGGTTAAAGTGGGAAAATGGGTTTTATTAATTAAAATCTAAAAACACCAAAACACACACACCATTGTGTGTGTTCTGGTCGTACAAAACACAGAGCCAAGAAGAGCTCTTAAGCTCAAACCCTAAAAACACAGAAATTCATCAAATTGAAGGAGCAAATCAAGTCCAAATCAAAATCCGAGTATGAATTAGTGATCTCCATTGAAAAAGGAGTCACGAGGTATGTAAATTTCTTGGTAAATCTCTAGTTGAAATTCTGAGCAAACCTAGAGAATTCGAATCTAAGCTTGCATGTATGTTGTTTGGATGAAATTAGGGATGAAACTATGTCTAGTAGTAAACCCTAGCCATGTAATTGTTGAATTGATGTTCATTGTTGTGAATTCATAATCATACACTCATAAGTCAAGTGGGTTTTGATTATGTAGAAAAGATGATAATATAGTTGTGTTAGAAATCATCATAAGTGATAGTAGATGCAAGATACTTGAACAAATTTCAAGTTTGAGTATTTGATCATACATGATAATGGTTGAATCTTGATGTTAATCTTGGTAGAAATGACTAATTGTGAACTAGTTAGCAAATGTGTAGAATCATGCTCATTAGGTGTTTGTTATAATGCCTAAGTGAGAACTAAGTGTTGATAATGTGCCTAATTGAGTCTTGTGAACTTGATAGTGCAATCATATGTGTTAATTGGTGATTTGACTTTTAAATAGTCAAACCGATCATTAATAAGATCGAATGGTATTTGTGATAGAAAATATGTAAGATGGAATGGTCATAATTAATGATGACTAATATAACCGTCTTACGAATTATAATGATAGTTTGACGCTTGACAAGCTAGGTGGAGGCTTGGATAGGAGGCGGGTCAAACGAAGCAAGAATGGCGGAAAAGCATAATTCGGATGCAAGGTAAGTATAGCTTACACCGGTCTTAAATTGTGGAATGTTTTCTTATCATATAAATATTGAATGAGATATCTAAACGATTGAAATATGATGTTCCGTCGTGTAGTCGAACGGAACAAGCAAATCAAGGATGATAGAAACCATAATAATGGTTAAAAAGAAGTAAATCGATAAATTGGTCATATTATGTCGAAAGAAATACACGGTTTATAATTAAAATTCCCGTACGGTGTTAAACGGGAAGAGTCATGTAGAGGAGATGATAATAAATATCATTTCGCAAAGTAAATGGTCTTTTCGGCCAAACGGGTCAAAAGGTGTAGACAACACCTTTTGACTATATAGACTAATGATTCTTTTGTCGAGTCATATGCTTACAGGAATAGATATCCAATGGATATTCGCATCGTTCTTAATTAGCGAATATAAAGCAAGGTAATAAAATCAGGTCTATTTGTTGATCCGAGCCAGGTACGTTTATTTATGATGTATGTAAAAGCGCTAATTTGGTCGAATAATCGGTGATAACCCTTCATTGTAAAAGAAGGACCAAAATCGACCAAAACGCCCTTGTAGGCTAAATTGAACAAACAACCCTTAGAGGTTGTTTGGAAAGGAGTCTTATGATTAAACAAAAGTTTAGAACGAGTATAGGTAGTGAAAGATGTAATTTTTGGGCTAAAAGACTTCATATGAGTCTTTGCCGTAAAATGATATTTCAAGGGAAATAAATCCGGAACACATAGATATCTACTTTAAATCCAACACACATTTAGTTGTGATGGAAGAGTACTAGATAAGAAATATAGGTTACAACGCTAGATTTGAATAAAAGTGAAATTTGAGTTTAAAAGTGCTTAAATTATCCTTAACGGGTCATAATAAGCATACGAGCGAAAACGGGTTTAAGTTGTGTAATAAACCTATGATTAGAACTTAAAATGGTAGGAAACATTAAATTAAAGAGATGTATGTGATACAGAAGTCAAACAAATACGTTGTTTGATAAAATGCGTAAACGGGTCAAATTTTGGTAAAAGAGTAATAAGCCGAAGGCTTAAAGGTCTTAATTTTTATCAAGCCGGATGTCGGATTTTAACTCCATATGATGGAGAATCAAATTACAAACATGTAGGAAGAAACGGTAGGTTAAACGGATAAGCGGTTTGAAAGATACGAAAGATTTCGTATCAAATTACGACGAATAGAGAATCAGGATGCAGAGTCCACCGTAATTTACGGTCCCACCGTAAATTACGGTGGAGTTAAATTGTTTACGGTGTAACTGGTCTGATTTACGGCAGAAGAATGGAAACCCAGGGGCCACCGTAATTTACGGTCCCACCGTAAATTACGGTGGATATAATTTTCTTATATTTTGTTTTTCATTTGGAAATCAAATGTTTCCCGGACATTGTTCGGACCTGATTTAAACTTCGTAAGACTAAAGCATTTCATGTTTATGAAATGTAGGTACGCCTTGGATGCCGGAAGACGATCAAGCTCAGCGAAGAACCGAACACAATAAAGTCACACGCTTCCGCACTTTGCCACGTTGTAAAATTTAAACAACAAATTTGATCATGTTACCTAGAATAACTTATGAATTGTAAAAGTTTAAATAAACCCGTATTTTTTTATAGTATGTGTAGCCTTAACTACACATCTAATTGTTGGTATTCACACGATAAACGTTAAATAGAAACTAGGGTGTTACATTACGTGTGACAAAGAATGAACATAATCATCCACCAGCTGAATTTCTGGAGGGCTGCTGAATTTCTGGAGGGACATCCATTCGCAGAACAGTTATCAGCTAATGAGTTTCAACTAGTTGCGGAGTTAACAAAGAAACATGTGGAGCCAAAAGATATTTTGGGTATTGTAAAGGTGCAGAACAAAAATAATGTTTCTAAGATTAAAACCATATACAATGCACGCGACAAAATCCGAGAGATGAACCATAAAGGGCAAACTCCAATGGGGGTTCTTATGTCTCATTTACATGATAATGGTTATACTTTTTATCCCTCTACTAATAGTTTAACAAATGAGCTGGAATCATTATTCTTCATTCATGAAACATCATATGAGTTGTTACATGCATTTCCACATGTGATGATTATGGATGTCACATACAAGACAAACAAGTATGATAAGCCTTTTACTCAAATTGTTGGTGTAACTTCTACTAGCAAAATATTTTCCATAGCTTTTGCCTTTATGCATAAAGAAACGGAGGAGATCTACGTTTGGGTATTAAAGCACTTACAGTCAATACTAGATGAGGGCATGCAACCGCGTGTAATAGTTACAGACAGAGAGTACGCTCTCATAATGCATGCCGACGAATTTTTCCGCATGCTACTCGATTACTTTGTAGATGGCACATTTCTCAAGCGATATTTAAAAAGTGTCGGCCATGTATCAAATCTCGACATGCATGGGACTCCATAAATTCATGGTGGAATTCACTAATTGAATCTCAAACATTGGTATCATTCAAGAAAAATTATGAGCAACTTCAGTCATTGTTGATTGAATATCCAGGTATTATTATTATTATTATTATTATTATTATTATTATTATTAATCATCTTACAGATGTTTTAAATTACCTGGAGGAAACTTGGTTAAAAAAACACAAAGAAATGTTTGTATCCGTTTGGACTAATAAATGCCTACACTTCGGAAATCAGACAACAAATAGAGTTGAGAGCCAACATTCAAAGCTAAAGACATACTTGAAGACATCGAATTCTACCTTATGTAAGTTTGTTCGTCGTATTGATGAAATTGTGGAGTCACAAGATACAGAAATTAAAGCAAGTTTTGGGAAAAGTAAAACAGTTCTACAACATCACCACAAAAAACCAATCTTGAAACTATTACATGGTTTTGTTTCCCATGAAGCGTTAGATATAATAACAGAAGAGATCAAGCGAGACCCTTTAGATTGTGGTTGTCAACTTCGTAAAAGTTACGGATTACCATGTGCTTGTGAAGCTTTAATGTATTCCGTAGCAGGTCAGTTTTATAATATATCCGGTTGATTACGTTTTTAATAAATATTTTTATTATAATATAACTAAAAATGATTTATATCTGTATACAGGTCAATGTATTCCTTTGGATTCGATCGACATATTTTGGAGGAAACTTGATAAGATACCATTACAAGACGAGGAAAATGAAAACATTATTTGTGATGTCGAATTGAAAAAGTTTGAACAAGTCTTTAACAACCAGTCCATGCTTGGAAAGAAAATTAGGCTACAAAAGCTAAAAGTCATAACCGATCCTAGTATACCTTTAATTGAAGAACCCACTGTTAACATAAATACTCGTGGACGACCACGCTTGAAGAAAAACAGCAAAAACGTCAACGTCAAGCTAATCAAAGTAAACCTTCAAATGAAGAACCTACCATTAAGAAGAATACTCGTGGACGGCCAAGCTTGAAAAAACAATAAGAAAAAATGAAGCTAATCTAAGTATACCTTCAGATGAAGAACCTACTGTTAAGAAGAATACTCGTGGAACAAGCTCAAGATGTTGAACCTGATGGAAATCCCAGCCATCTTTCATCCTTACGTCGCATCTATACAAGATGTTGAACCTGATGGAAATTGTGGATTTCGATCAATAGCTCTTTGTTTAGGGCTCAGTGAAGATCAGTGGCAAAAAATCCGGGCTGAATTGGTAGAGGAATTGTCTCAAGATCAATACAAGAAAGTGTTTGGTAGAGACTACAATGAAATGTACCAGTCTATATATTTTGAAGGAGTGGGTTGTGCACCAGGAACAAAATGGATGATTATGCCTGATACTGCTGTCTTGATTGCAAACCGGTTTGGCGTTATCGTTCATTTCTTGAGCAAAAGGGGTTCGAGCACTTACTTCCCGCTTTGGAAAGGCCATGAATACTTTCAAGACCATCGAGCAGTTACTATCGCACACGTGCATGGTAACCATTTTGTCATGGTGCGATTAGAAGGTGAGTACCCAATGCCGCCTACTATGGGACTATGGAATCAATATAAACATCCGTCTGCAATTTCATGGAAGTCGAAGTATAAGTGGCATCTAGATTTCTTTACTAGTTCTGTTTCTTATTCTTCAAAGGTCGTGATAGATGAGTAGATAATTTATTATCACTCTAAGACTATTGACATGGATCTTTAACTTTTTTTATTTATACACTATTCATTTTCATTCGTTATATTAGTATTTTTTATGGTATCATTGTGCTATTATTTGTGTGAAATTATTAAACGGTAGTTTAATATAAATATTAGAATTGGTGAATTAAACGAATTTATATTTTCTTCGTGGTAAAAATCATTTAAATAAAGACTAACTAAAGAATTTAATAAAAGTCAAAGTTTATGATCAACTAATGAATTTCTTTTAAATTTAATAAAAAACAACCAGTGGTTAATAAATTGATATTAAGAATTTATTTTAAATTTGATAAAAAAAAATTAGTGGGTAATCAACTATGTTTGTATGAACAAAAGAAATAAATAAACAAACATGAGATTTATAAGGGGGGAGTTTGACAAATTTTAAAGTGGTTTTTCAAGGTGGGGGGGGGGGGGGGTATGACAAGTAACAAGGGGGGTACATTTAGCCAACCCCATATTTTATTATCTTAAAAAAAATACACACACGTAACCTCAGGTCTTTCTCTCTCTCTCACACACACACATAAACACTATCCTTCTCTCTTCAAAAACACCATCGTTCACCCCTAACCACACCACCATTCACCACCACAGCACGACTACCATAAACACTGCACAATCACCGTTCACCACCTGTATAGATCCACCACACCACCTCCCAAACATCACCCTCTTTCTCTTCCTCGTCAACTTCACCATCCATATCCACCATAGCCGCTTTGCCAAATGCAAACCTACTGCAACCCAAATCACCCTCTTTCTCTCCAGCGAAAATATCCACTTCCAACGACGTTGTTCCGACCCAATGTCGGAATCCAAATCGTTTGAAGCCACATGTGAAATCGTTGATCTATTTCCGACGACCGTCACCCAAAATTAGGCGTTTCACTGCCAGAATCTTAAATGTATTACAACCTGCAACCTTTGGGGAGTTTAGGTGACTTGTAATTTCATGAACTGGTTAATGGTTTAAGTCAAGATGGTGGTGGTTGGGTGACTTGTAAGAAATTGGGGGTTTTGGCTATTTGTTAGATATTAGGTTTAAGAGATGAAGACGAGAGGGAGGTGGTCGGGTGGGTGGCGGGTTGGTGTTGGTGGTAGTGGTCGGGTGGTGGTGGAGTGGGTGGTTGTAGTGTTAGAAGGCTGTGATGGTGGTGGGTTGGTGTATGGTAGAGTGACGGGGCGGGGTAGTGTAACTGGCGGTGGAACTGGGTGGAGGAGGTGGTGGCAATCGGCAGTGGTTGTGGGTGGTGACTGGTGGTTGTAGATAGAAGAAGAAGAAGAATAAAATGGTGTGGGTTTTATAATCTAAGAATAAAATGCGTATATGTATAAATATATAATATAATTATTAAATGATTAAAAGAAAAATTATAAAAATGGTTTCGGATGAAAATGGCAAATCAGAAACCTTTTTTGTTAATTACAAAAATGCCCTTGGTTATAACCAGGTTTTTAAACTGAGTTGAACAATGTGATTAAAATAGCAAAAAAATAGAAAACTCAAAGGCCCAGAAAAAAAAAACTATTTGGATTAAAATGTCAATTCTAGCTAAACCTCATATACTAAAGTGATAATTTACTCTACAAAATTACAATTTATAATGAATTCTTTATATTTTGACACGATTAACCTCTCTATCTAAAATTTGGACGGAATGATTGATTGATTATGTTTCTATCAACTTGATTGATTATCTAAAATGCGCATATGTTTTAAATGTCAAGTAGGATATACACATATATTTGAACAAGCCGGAATTTCTAATGTTACTTTTGGAATATTTTCCTTAGAAACACGTTTTCTTATTCTTTGACGGTAAATTGACCACTTTTTTATTTATTTTTTTATAAATTATAAATATGGTCAAAAAGGGTATTTGGGCACAACACGATTTCTGGTCCGAAAGTAGAATCTTATAGTGTTGTTTTTGTTACCTTTTAAGGAGAACTAGACTAGATTTATACTCTCGACTTTGAATTGACTACATGGAATCATCATAGACTTAATTATAATTTAAATAATTAAATCTTTCATCTATCATATCTAATAAATAAAGAATTTGTGTTTTCATGTGACACCCTTAAGAGCATCATATCTAAAGTTTTGAAGGGAAAGTTTTCTACAATTTAGGACTTTATATTAAAAATTAATATAACTAACTAATTATACAAGTAACTAACTAATATGATTGTTCCGAAATATATGTTGCATATTAGATATCTTATCTTATATTGATTTTATATCAAAAAATAAATATAACTAGCTAATTTTTTTTGAACGGCAAATTTGGATCACTGACGGACCACTGTAGTATCATCGTGCCACCAGCGGAACCACCAGATCACATCCATCTTCACTAGGCATAATGCCTATACACTAATTCAGGAGGAAACCCAATAAATATGGAAAAATCTCACTTGTGGAATCGAACCCAGGACCTACTAGTCCCAAAGCTTTATTCCACCCCCAAGATGCCACTAGGCTATAAAGCCATGGGCATATATAACTAACTATTATGGTTAGTCTGCAATATATGATGCACTATATTAGATAGTTTATATTGATTTATGTTTAAGACGTTAATTTTGAAGAAACAGTGTGTTTGCTGATTAGTGATTTGTGTGGTAAGAAAAATGACGAAATCAAAAAACGTTAATTAATTACAAATTTTGTAGCTGCATTATTATGAATTAAGTTCACGTACAAACAGGCCTTATCGTACAAAACGTACAAAAGGCATGAAAAAGCAAAAAAACG
>JARYGA010059219.1:0-49547 GCA_030545235.1 Helianthus tuberosus
CATTATTTATTTATTCGAATTATTATTTAACTTTTACATATTCATACTTATTTTTTTTATTGTGAAGGTTAAAGGCAAGTCCATGGTATATGAAACTCAGGTATTTAAAACCAAAAATGAATACCGCTCAAGTCATTTATCGTTTTATATTTCATAGTAACATCTTTATTTAAAAGTTATTACATATTTGTGTTACTTTTGATACAGACACAACGAAATCTTCGGAGCAGAATTAAAAGGGTTGATGCAGCAGCAAGCACTGGTTCTCCGGTCTTGAAATCCACAGACCTGGTAGAAAACCAAATTGTAATTTTTTTGACATTTACGGTTTATATTTCATAGTAACAGATTTTTATAAAAGTTATTAATTATTTGTGTTACTTTTGGTACAGACAAAACGAAATCTTCGAAGCAGGATTAAAATGGTTAATGAAGCGCCAATTACGGGTTCTCCGGTCTTGAATACCACAAACCTGGTACAACACCAAATTGTAACTTTTTTTGACATTTTTTATTGTTTACATAGTTCATATATCTTAATTATGTAGTGGCTTTCGGTCAATATGGTTTCTGCAATAAATGGGTTTGGGTTTAAATTGTTTGGTTATAATATAGCCGCTATTTGTTTGGTTATAATATAGGCGTTATTTCTTAATTGATAAAATAGTGGTTTGTTCATTTCTTTTTGGTGATAATACATGCTTTATTTGTTTCATGATAATATAGCCATTTGTTCATTTGGTTTCGTGATAATATAGGTGTAATTCGCTTCATGATAATATAGTCATTTGCTCATTTTGGTTTGATGATAACTTAGGAATTATGTGTTTCCAAATAATATAGCTGATAGTATTGTTTTGCATGATAATATAGTCTCAGGTTCCTTTCGTGATAATATTGTTTTTAGTGATAATAGAGTCTCGTGTAGGGGTGTTCAAAATTAGTGGAGGAAGCTGTAAACATCCTAAGAATGAAATAGTACTTGTATTTGTCTCATTTTATTTTGTGTGTGTTTAGGAAATCGGATATCCGAAATTTCGGATACGGATTCGGATAGTGATATTGACTATCCGAAAACTTCGGATATCCGGTTTTGAACACTCGTGTTTGTTTCGTGATAATATATAATTTCTATAATATATATCTAGAATATGTTCTAGTTAATTCAATTATGTTCAGACGAAGCGCAAGAAGACAGTTCAAAAAGTTAACCCACAATCACCGGTTTTGAACTTCACAAGATTTGCGGAACACAGAATTGTAAGATTTTATAGATTTTTTAGTGTTTCTTTGTTCAACTTTTTATCCAAAGGCTATATTTAATGATGACTGTAATATGTTGTGCTTTTCAGCGACTACCAGCAAAAATGTCATCTGTGTTGGACCTATCTCCTGTTCATCTCAAAGAAGTCAGTGTTCAAAACCTGACAGGTGAAGTCAAGAACATCATGACCAGATCGGAAAAACATCGCAAAGGGTTCCGGTATGCATTTGTTGGATGGTCGAATTACTTGAAGGCTTGGAACATCAAAATTGGAGCAGAACTGTTTTTTGAGTTCAACAACTCAAGCAAGGTCTTGACATTGACAAAGGTTGTGGAGAAGCGTTTGGTTAAGAAGAGGAAATTGCGTGCATGACTGGGAAGTCTGCTTGTGGTTGTGGTGGTTTTTATAAACAATATATGCTAGTTTCTTTTGTTGGGCTTTAGAGTCCTAGTTGGTATAGAAAAACTTGGCCCTAAATTAGACACGTTTTGGTTTATTTTGGGTTGGGCTTTTATGTAAATCTAGGTTAACAGGTACATGCATGGTTGGTTGTTCTTTTTGGGTATATATGGTAGTTTCTTTTGTTGGGCTTTAGAGTCCTAGTTGGTGTAGAAAAAATTGTGGCCAACTTAGACACGTTTTGGTTATTTTGGGTTGGGCTTTATGTAAATGAAGGTTAACACGTTATTGCATGGTTGTTCTTTTTGGGTACAATAGGTTGACTAATTTGGATATTATGTGTTATGCTTAATGGTAATAGACAATTGATAATTTATTAAACTTTAGTCTCGTCATGGTGTTGTGTATAATAGATGACGAATTTTCGTACAAGTTCATTTTTGTTTCAATTATTATCGATATGTTTGTAAACGTTTATGTGTTATACTATGAAACACTAATCAACTATAGTAACATGTGTTATGCTATGAAACAATAATATATACAAACTATGCGTTTGATTACAAAACAAATTACATATACAAATACAAATTACAAGTAACTAAAAACTTCTTTGTATACAACATTAGATGTCATATTAGTAAGGTTACCATCATTATCAAGAATTGCTAATTTGAGTCCATCTCTGCTCTTCACTCTCGACAAAGCAACATAAAGTTGACCATGAGAAAATACTGGATTTTTCAAATACAAACCAACTCTGGATAATGACTGGCCTTGACTTTTATTAATTGTCATAGCGAAACATAAAGCAACAGGAAACTGTCTTCTTTGAAATCTAAAAGGAACCTTCTTATCCGACGGTATTATACCAATTCTAGGAAGAAAAATTCGAGCACCAATGTTGCTTCCAGATAACACTTCTGCTTCAATAACGCGATTTCCAAGTGATATTACCTTTAAGCGAGTTCCGTTGCACAGACCATTTTTTTGATCAATATTTCTGAGGAGCATGATCGGAACACCAACCTTTAGTACTAATTTGTGATTTGGAACACCAGAGATTTTAAGACCATTTAGTACGTCAGGGGAGTATAAACTTTGATCAAAACCATCATGTAGATTTTCTGTCTCACAAATACTATCGGAACTTAGGTATTCCTTGGAATCGCCTGGGAACATGAGCAACAACTGAGAATTAATTTCATCAACAACTTCATTTGTCGGTGCAAGAATCGCTCTTTCTTGATAAAAGCCAGAACTTTGGTAATTTTCAAGAAGAGAAGGATAAACAAACTCTATAAGACTTGAAATTGGATCAACGGAATCCATGATTAAAAGATCATCCGGTATATCTATAATCGCATCACCATCATTAGATCCGCCTAGTTTCCCTTCACCCAAATCCAACAACCACTGACCAAACATTCGTATTTGCTCAATGTAACGACTCACACAAAAACATCCTAAAAACGTTCCGTAAGTATGAACCCGGACCCCTGATAAAACAACTCTCATTAAAATACTATTTCTTATTTTAATTTAACCAAAAGGAAACCCTAATTGAGACACCCAAGTGATTCTGTGCAAACCCTAAAAATTTCATAATTTTCAGAATCAGGATTAGGGCCCCTAAAACTCAGGGGGGGTTAAACCCTATTGACGATTATCCAAATTACGTGCTGACAAAGTTTCAAATTCGAATTCTGTCGACTCATCTGAGCTAGTCCCACACGTGGCAACAATTTAAGCATGAAGTGTACCTTACGGACCGTAAGGTCACCAAGCTTACGGTCCGTATGCTGCCTTACGGACCTCAACATTGATAAGCTTACGGTCCGTAAGCTAGTCAAGTTTTGTGTATAAATAGCAGCGTCTGGAACTTGATTTCTGGCGATTGAGCGACGTTCAAACTCCAAAATTCCGTCGAGTTATCATCTGAATACTACAATTAACACACACGAAACCCTAATTAAGTATAGCGGGGTGCTGCAGAACAGGGTATTAACTCAATCGCTCTTACGATTCATTGTCCGATCGATTAAACTATCCAAGGGATGTTTAAGTGCCGCCCACATTAGGGTTATACTTTATCGTTCGTCATTAATTTGACGGATTGTCGTTAATTCGATAGGTAAAGTATTATACTTTATCGTTCGTTGTTAATTCAACGGATTATCGTTAATTCGATGGGTAAAGTATTATACCTTGTTGTTCATTGTTAATTCAATGGATCATCGTTAATTCGATGGATAAAGTATTGCATTTTGACATTCATTGTGAGAATTTGATCTCGTGAGTTATCGTAAATGCTGTATTAAGTTATCTACCTAGTTCGTATGCATTAGGTTCCAAGGCTAAGTACTAGGCTAAGCTCTGCTTGTACAAATCTGCCATATATCAAAGGCTTATCTGTAGACTAAACTTTGTCCGTATGAATCTGCCTGATTATTTGTGAGTCATTCTTCTTTTCTCACAGTTTGTGAGTCATTCTCTCTTTTTATCAAATCTATTTACAAAATTATGTTTATTTTTAAAGTTATAATTACGGGGATTAAGTCTTTGTAATCACCAAATTACAGCCGGTATGTGGGGTTTTGTATACATTACTTGATAATCGTCACCATTGGGGCAGCCAATGGGGGATATGACCATAGTCACAGACACCATTGGACGAATGGGCCAATGGGTCGAGTGACAAATACCGTGGGTAGTTGGCTTGATATCAGAAACATTGTAATCGCTCTTAATACTGTATATTATAACAAATGTGTCGTTTTAGCAAAATGAATGAACTCACTCAGTATTTCCCGCTGACAAAACCTTTTTAAACACTTTTCAGGTAATTACAGTAAAATTGGAGTAAGAGATGGATACGGCACAAAAAGGCATCAAGAAGTGGCTTATTTTATTAATTAAATTTTTAGAAATATTGTTTTATATAATAAAATTTATCTTTATTAAAGCTACCATTATAAAACATGGGTTTATCCCATTTATTTATTAAAATAAAATCCGGTGTTTCTAAACTCTGATATTTTTCCTAACTCACGGTTCTGAGGAAATTTTCGCTGCAACGTTTTCAAAATAATCACCGGTACCACTAGACTGTTCGCGGCACCCGATTCCGTCCAGGGTGGGTCGGGGGTCGTGACACTCAACATCATGCATTCCACTTCCTGCAGTCAACCTCATGTTCTTAGTTAAAGTGAGTACTTTGCAGTGGTGCCATATGTACGAAGAAGTCAACGAAGCATTAACAATGTCTTGTCTACTACCACCTTGAATGACAGGAAGAGTTTGTCGGAAATCTCCACCAAATACGATTGTTTTACCTCCAAATGGACTTTGGGAATTATGAGAACCATCACATTTCAATATGTCTTTTAGAGTTCTATCCAAAGCTTCATAACCATGTCGGTGTACCATTGGCGCTTCGTCCCATATAATCAATGATGTTTTCTTCAATAGATTTGCAACATCACTGTTAGGGATTATAGTACACATTGAGTCTTCATTCAAATTAATCGGAATGAGAAATCGAGAGTGAGTTGTCCTACCTCCTGTAAGAAGCAAAGATGCAATCCCACTTGAGGCAACATTTAAAACAATTTCCCCTTTTGATCTTAGAGATGCAGATAACGTTTTCCAAAGAAATGTTTTACCGGTACCTCCATAACCGTAAACAAAAAAAACACCACCTTCATTGTCTTCAACCGCTTTCATGATATCATCATAAATAAATCTTTGTTCATCGGTTAATGAAACTAAAAGGTTCTCAAACTGCTCTTGAAGATCAATTCTATCATAATCCAGCTCTTCAGTAATCAAACGATTATTTGAAGTAGAAATCAACTCATGATCGGGATAAGGCATTGTATTAAAATTTCGTAAGCTGGAATTATTACGAATTAAAATCTTCTCAATCTCGTACAATGTGAGATTTTTAACTTGATCATCAGTGAGGCATAAATCTGAAAAAAAACACATTAAAGATATATTTTTTAGATTAATATAATCCAATCTATAAGAAACAAATATTTGTTAAAATCTAAAAGGAATCATTGGATAAAATAAAACATTTTAACATGATTATATATATATATATAAAATATACGTGAATGTGAATGTGAATTATAAACATAAACATTATAAATAAACATAAAAATGAGTAATTGTCATAAAATAGTTGTACCTGGAGACTTTAAAATCTAACGTTGTTTATAGAGGATGCCATCTGATAATAATTCCCATGTTTTTTGCCATACACGTTCCGGCAAAGACAGAGTCTGGCACGTCAACATCGTAGCAAAGAGTGTGCGAAGATAATAACCGGAGCCTGAATGACTTGCTTCTTGGATAGCTTCTATATATTCCATGTCATCATCTAGTAGACCGTGAGCATAACATGCTTCTCGAAAGGTATTAAATTTACGACCATTTACAATGAGGATATCATCAAAGGATCGAGGACCTTTAAGTTTGTTTAAAAGAATCCTCAAAAAATATGCCTCCCCAAGAGTAGGAGAAACAGCATGAATTCTTCCAATTGCAAAACTACACCCGGTTTTCGACGTTTCCAACAACGTTCATCCTTTTTAAACACAAACTTAGTAGGGAATTCAACATAAGTAAGCTCTCGGGCAACTTCATCTCTTTGGTTACAATCCATCCAAGCTGAAAACATTGAACAATTCATTGACGGCCGATTGAGGACTAAGTCAATATCATCGTCTTCACCATATACAACATTTTGTTGGTTCGGAAGATGAAATGGGAGACGAATAACAGCTGGGTGCCTATAATGAACATCAAATGCGAATATACGCCATGATGCCTCACATGCAGACAAATATCGACAATCATAGTATTTTTTAATCTCATCAACCAGCGGATCAGGTTCGTTTGATGTGTTACTTTCAACAATGGAAACGGTAACACGATCAGGCCCTTTGTTGATATATTTAAACAAATACTTTATAGATGCAGTTTGATTGCACCATTCAACATTGATGTGGGATTGATATCTCCTCAAAAGTGTTTTGTTGTAAGGAACAACAAATCTGTTATCTAGCTTAACTCCAGATTTTTCAACAAACATTCCTGAATCTCTTCTTCTATAGAGAGGAAAACCATCGATGTCCACAGACGTATGATCACGGAATCTCTTTGGAAAGCCTTTAGAACACTTATTATCTACCATGCATGGGCAGTTGACGTTGTGAGGACCACAAGGACCATGAATCATGAAATCACTGACAAGAGTATACAACTCTGGATCATCATTTCGGTCAGGAATTTCAGCAGAAATGAGGGGATCAATGTGTTCAACAGTTGGAAGCTTGTGATCAGGATGCATAAATAAACATATATGCGCATGCGGCAACCCACGCTTCTGAAACTCCACCGTATAAACAACTACAAAAGGTAAAGAAAATAAAATATTAAATGTTTGTATTCAATTTATAAATATTAAGAAGAAATGAAGCTTAATAGTACATTTGTAAAAAATACCTGCTGAAACTTTGCCAAATATTGAGTTATCCTTCAAGTCTTTAATCAAAGCATTGAGCTTGATTTTAAACAATCTAGAGAGGATATCAGGCCTGTCTTCAGGACTTAAATTGGTGTCCTTAAGATATCTTTTTATTTCAGGCCATTTAGGATTGCATGTCACGGTTATAAAAACATCTGGATATCCATACCACTTACACAGAGACATTGCATCCAAATAGTTCTGCATCATATACCGAGCACCTCCAGTGAAGGACGAAGGCAGTATGACACGCTTTCCTGTGTTGGATACATTTATATTACCATGGTTACGTAAATTGGAGAGGTTCTCAAAAGTATCACATCTTAGAACCTTCTGTTGAAAACGTATGTAATTTAGTCGCTCAGTTTCAATCATGGTATACGCATCAACTAAGAATTGTTGAAATAGGCGACGTGAATTTAGAATTAATGAAAAAACACCATGCCTATCTTGTATCCTGTATGCAAAGAATTCTCTCATAGTGACATATGTTCGTTTGGTTGATGTAGAAGGAGTAACACCTCTATGAGGAATATCAACTCTGTAGCAATCATCACCATAAGGAAACAAAAATGGATACTGGAGAGCAAGATACGATGGATGTAACTCACTAATACGTTGTAGACCACCAGATTTCGTTTCTACAATAATATCTCTGTTTTCTAACGAATCGCCAATGTCACCAACAATTAAAGCTGCCACTTCAGAAGCAGTTGGTAAGTTGTATGTTCTTCCATCTTGTTGCCTTCTTCCAATGAGCCGCAACTTTAGCTCAGCATTACAGTTATCTTTAAAAAAATCTCTTACCATGCGATATGTTTTAACCAAAACATTCTCCGAGACTAACATATTCTTTATATGTTGTATAACTTGAAGATCAAGATCCAAAGATGTTGATGAAGAAGCTCTATTAGATTCACTAAAGAAAATCAAAACATATAATATTAATTTAAAATTAAAAAAGATTCTTAAAAATTAAAATAGTTACAATGAATACGTACCCAAAAGCAGATTGTCTATTTGAAAGTTCATTGTCAGTATCATATATATAAAGCTGGGAGAATTTTGGCTTAGATCCATCCACTGGTAGAAGACTTCCCATTCTATGGTAATTCTGACCACCCAATCGGAATATATAAGGAGCATTGCCTCTGTTAATGGATTTATCAACTTTTCCGCCAATGGAAGTAAATGAGAACATGGAATTGTATCGACGGATGTTATTGATGAATGACTTGCTTTTTGAATCCAATCCATTAAAAAGAGACTGATAACTTCGTGGTGCTTCCTTCATATTAGGAAGTTGAACTTTACCATATGCACAACAAATTGAATAACTTGAACTAAATTGGATTTTTGTATTCCCTCTACGAGCTTCAACATCCCATAATTTTGCTTGACATATTCGGCAAATGACATTTTGATCTAAGTGATCAACATAATCTGTTGAAAAATATTTAGATAATATTTGTAAATTTGTAATAAGCAATTATAAAGTTGGAAGCAATTTCAATTAAAATAATTTTTTTGTATATTGTATATTTATGTAAAATGTACCTTTTGAGATGCCAACAAATTCGTCTTTTTTAGTATCACTTTCATTCGATCGTCTTTTATCCAAAACAGTCTTTCTTAAATTTCGCCTTTGTTGACTGTTAAAATTGTCCATGGAATTATTTAAACCTGTAACAAAAAAATATATAAAATAATGATGCAAAATAAAATATTAAAAAATGAAAATATTATGGTGTTACCATTTAAGTATTCTGCTGTAATGTCAGAGACAACACTTCTAGTATTTCCATTGGTAAAAGATAATGAATTACATAAAGGATTCTCTTTGATGACATTCTCTTTGTTGTTAGCCTTTCTTGTATCCAAATACAATTTTCGTAACTTTCTCCTATGATGACTCTCAATATTGGTAGGGTTTGTGTTTAAAACTGTACAAAAAGATAATATTTAAGATATAGGAATTTATTAGAAAAAATAAATAAAACATTAAAGAAAAAAATTACTGGGACGGTTATTAGATATTGGTGTTAAATTCCCTCCTGGTGTTGTATTTGTGCAATTATTAAAACCTGTAATAAAATTATATACAAACAAATCATGATTAAAAAAAAGAAAAAAAAAGTATATGGGATAATGAAATAATAATTTGGTAAGCGGTATATTTGTAGATTTGTAGAGATTTTATAATAAAAGTTTTTAATATAGTACCTGTTGTAATGTCAGACAAAGGGCTTATAATACTTCCAATGGGAGAATTAGTAACAGATATTGAATTACGTAGAAGATTGTCTTTGATGACATTCTCTTTGTTATTAAAAACATTCTCTTTAACACCGTTGTTAGCTTTTCTTCTATCCAAATACAGCTTTCGTAACTTTCTCCGGTGATGACTCTCAATATCCGTAGAGTTTGTGTTTAAAACTGTAAAAAAAAAATTAACATGTAGGAAATTATGTGAAAAAAATAATAATAAATCATTAAAACAAAATTATTGGGAGTGTTAGTAAATATTCGGGAAACATTCTTTAATGTTGTTAGCCTTTCTTGTATCCAAATACAATTTTCGTAACTTTCTCCTATGATGACTCTCAATATTGGTAGAGTTTGTGTTTAAAACTGTACAAAAAGATAATATTTAAGATATAGGAATTTATTAGAAAAAATAAATAAAACATTAAAGAAAATAATTACTGGGACGGTTATTAGATATTGGTGTTAAATTCCCTTCTGGTGTTGTATTTGTGCAATTATTAAAACCTGTAATAAAATTATATACAAACAAATCATGATTAAAAAAAAGAAAAAAAAAGTTTATGGGATAATGAAAAAATAATTTGGTAAGCGGTATATTTGTAGATTTGTAGAGATTTTATAATAAAAGTTTTTAATATAGTACCTGTTGTAATGTCAGACAAATGGCTTATAATACTTCCAATGGGAGAATTAGTAACAGATATTGAATTACATAGAAGATTGTCTTTGATAACATTCTCTTTGTTATTAAAAACATTCTCTTTAACACCGTTGTTAGCTTTTCTTCTATCCAAATAGAGCTTTCGTAACTTTCTCCGGTGATGACTCTCAATATCCGTAGAGTTTGTGTTTAAAACTGTAAATAAAAAAAAATATTAACATGTAGGAAATTATGTGAAAAAAAATAATAAATCATTAAAACAAAATTATTGGGAGTGTTAGTAAATATTCGGGAAACATTCGAAAATGGTGTTGTATTTATATTGGGATAATAATGTATATCTCAGATAATAATAATAAAAAAAAGTAAAAATTTATATCTTACCTTGGAGGAAAATAAATTCTACTAATAATTAAAGTTAAATCATAATTCATAATCTGTTTAATATTACAAAGTTGATTCAATGCATTTGGTTTTAAAACTTCAAAAAAGAAATGGAAAAAATAAAAAATGTTAATTTAAAACACAATTGAAAAAAATTATATATATGTTAATAACAAAACTAATTTTAACACAATTTTAACACACATATAATAAAAGTAAAATTAACACTGCTCAAACAAAAATTTAGAAATCTAAAACCAAGGATAAATTTAAATAACTAAATCCAAAAGGCAAAGCCATCATTCCTACATCAAGTGACTTAAACAACATAAGTTTTCAAAAACAAATAATAGATATCCTAAACATGGAATAATAATTGTCTTAACAATGGATAGCAGTGATCATTTTTCCTTCTTGGGAATCAAAAGGGACTTAGAGCCTTCATTCAAAGATAAAGGATCTTTACTTCCAGAGTCGTCACGATCATAATCTTCCGCAAGAACACGCTTCAGCTCAGGTTGTGCCTTCATCTTTCCTGGCCTTTTGTTACGCAAAGCCATACCACCAGCACTTGAATCAATCAATGAAACCGGAGTCTCATAAACATTGTTCAATGGTATAGAATCCTTCAAATTCAAGTAAATAGATTTGTTAAAATACAAAAACGTTTGTATTTAGAAATAGGAATGTCTTTAAAAAAAAAATAGATAGTACCTTCTGGTTAGTAGTATGTTTTCTCGTCTTGCGCTTCTCTTTGCTATAAGTGCTGAATTCTAATTTAAATAGAAAATATGGATTAGAAATATAGAATTACAAAATCCAAAAGATTGAAAAAACAAATAGAAATAAAATGCGGACCTTCATTGCAACCTAAAGCAGCTTTGGTTGCTGACTCGTCATGATCATAAGACTCCGCAAGATTACGCTTCAACTCGCAATGTTCACTTATCATCTCAGCATTTTTGGTAGCCAAAGATATTGATCCAGCACTTGAACCAACCAGTGACATCGGAGAATCATCCTTAATATGGAAATGAATTGAAATGAAAATAATATATTATTATAAACAATAATAGTGAAGAATAAGAATAAATGAATAAATAGATTTTGTCATATACTTTGTTTAAAAATAATACCTTCAGATCGACAGTATCAACACTTGCAAAATCAGCAGATGAGAGATTCATAGAGTTTGAAACATCAACCTACATTATAAACAAAGAAGGCTATGTTAAATTGTTGAATAAAGAATGTAGGTAAAATATATTATAACTGTAAAAAATTAACAACAATATAATTAGATAGTTACATGGTCAATCCCTATCTTTGATTCAAGCTGAGAAATGATTTCAGGATCATCAGAAAATCTTTTGACAGTGAATGACTTGTAGTGATTCTGCACATTAAAGGGAGAAATCTCAACCTTAAACGCCATCTTTTTTCCAACCAAATTACTAATTTCATCCGGTAGCAAATTATCCGTTTCACCCTACATAATAATTTAAGATGTAAAAACAGTGTTACAATATGAGAATGTATAAATTATATAAATTGGGAAAATAATAAAGCGAAAAGAGATACATCAAGAAACTTATCAACCAACTCTTGAGCACTCTTTCCAAGTAATTTTCGAGCTACATGATCTAAGCAAGTTAAAGATCCAATACCAGTAGAGTCTTGTAACCTAAGTTGAAGTTTCAACCTAAAAAAGAATAATAAAATTGGTACTAATATAGTATTGAAATATAAAATTTTAAAGTTAAAGTTATCATAAAGTTAGAACTTTACCTGGGAACCACAGAAACACCTTTTTCATTGCAAACGTCATTTATGCATCGAATTGTCTGCTTCTCCTCAGTTAAATCTAATCCATCCTCTCCATCACTTATAAAATACAGCACACTAACCTTCTTCATACAATCCTTACAAGAATTGTAATACCACTCAAGACCAGGAGGGAAACTTATCACTGTACCAACCACAATCACATTCATTGTCTCCTGAATTTTATTAACTTCATCTATCGTCTTGAAATCAGTTCCAACCAAAAAATCATCATGAACAGTTTTGCCAACTTGAGATGAACCAAAAGGACGGCTTGAAGAACCAACATCCGGTCTTCTTTCAACTAACCTTCAAATTATAATAAAATTAATTAGTGTATTAGTCTATAAATTATAAAACATTTCAACAATACGACATAAAATAATACACTTAAACAAATAATAAAACAGTTAATTTGAAAAAATATGTACGTCTTACCTCTTCTGGAAATCAATTAGCTCATCAATGCTTTCGTTCAGATACAAATTGCTGTTTTGAAAAGAACTGGACACGTATGCCTTACCTACATATTTGACAAAAAAATTCTATTCAAAAAATTAAGCATTGATAAGTACAACAATAGAATGTAAAATATATACAATTTTAATGACAAAGATAAAAGTAATTAAATAAGTATAAACCTTCATGAAAGGTATATCTTCCAAACTGCAGTATCAGAAACACATCACTCGGTTTCTGTTCCAAAAACTTCGACATTTGCACCGCATATTGTCCCCACAAAGTCAGATAAACATTAAGGAACCTACAAATAACAATTTTATAAAACATGAACTAATTGATAAATATATAAAGGAGATCAAAGAAATAAATAAATTATAACTCTAAGTCACGAAGTTGTAAGCTCATTTTTTTGTTCATTCTCCCATTACTACTGGTATGATCAACCATAGGAAACCAACCATCAACATAACCAATGATATCTATAAACAAACAAAAGAATAAATTAGAACAACAACAATGGCGTAATATAAGTAAATAAAGATCAAAAGAACATATTTTAAAATACGGTGGCCTTACCAACAGGAGAGTCTTGCGGAATAGCACGATTACGAAGAACATCGAATGCTGTAAAAGAGAATCCATGAATTGAACCACCAAAGTCATCAATGTTTCTGATGTCAGTAGAGAAATTGAAAAACAGTTTATGTTTGTGGTTGGTTGGGCGGTACGGAGACACGTTGTCACCAACATCAAACTTAGTAACCATGACACAACTCTTTTCTACCAGTAATCTTCCATACTTTACAAGATAATTACCACCAACACTTGCTTGAATTTTGGTACCCTATCAAACAAATATAACCTTTTAAGATGAAACATAGGATATAAAAAAGAATTTGTTATAAACTGATAAACTACCTCCTCATCCATGAGGATCAGTTCGACCGCATGAATAGCATTCTTGACTTTAAATGATAGTAGCTTCCATAGCTTAAGTATACGAACTTTAATAGTCACGTCTGTATTCGTTACATCCAATTCATTAAGAGAAATGATGGGAGGGTTCTCCATTGACCTTTATAGTTAAACATATATTTTAGAAAACAAAATCTCTGATTCATAAACAAATTTAAGTTTTTAAAAGACTATATCAATTGTCTGAGGGTCTTTAAATGAACAATTGTTGTGAAACATTCAATGAGTTTTTGGAAATTTTGAAATATATCTCTATTATAAAACACTGTATCAATTGTGTGAAGGGGGAATATTTACGGATGCATAGATCATGTTAGTTAGACATCATCATTTGAAATACAAAAATGGGGTATTGATTATTATTATTACTTTTAAAATTAATTAAATAATAAGAATTTGCAATATTCAAATACTTGATAAAAAGTTAAACATATTTAAAACACTAAGAAGTTAAGTATAATTCACAAAAATCTTATAAAATTGATAAATCAGTCCCTAAATAACATGTATATCAGGAAAAATATAAATCAAACACCAACACAGTAGCTGAAAAACATTGATAGCTAAATTTGTCCCTAAAACATCATAAATCAGTAAAACAGTCACTAAGAGATATTGATTGTATAATTCAAACAAAATCAGTTCAAAATCAGTTACTAAAATGTGTCCCTAAAACAGCAAGAAATAGTGTATAATTCACCAAAAAATTACTACTTAAACATCTTTAAAATTTATAAAACAGACCCTAAATAACATGTATATCATGGAAAAATCTAAATCAAACACTAAAACAGTCCCTAAAACACATTGATATCTAAATCTGTCCCCAAAAAATCATAAATCACTAAAACAGTCCCTAAGAGCTATTGCATAATTCAGTCCCTAAAACACATTTATATCTAAAAAAAATCCATAAAACAGTGCCTAAAACATGCCATAAAACACAGTTTAGCAGTGACAACATGAAAAAGTATCTAAATCACACAACTAAAACACGTTTATATCCAAATCAGTCCATAAAACACATGTAATAGTTCAGTTCAAAGCTGAATTACAACTATGGAAAACTATAATATATCTAAATCAGTCACTAAGAGCTATTGCATAATTCTGTAAAACAGTCACTAAGAGATATTGATTGTATAATTCAAACAAAATCAGTTCAAAATCAGTCACTAAAATGTGTCCCTAAAACAGCAAGAAATAGTGTATAATTCACCAAAAAATCACTACTTAAACATCTTTAAAATTTATAAAACAGACCCTAAATAACATGTATATCATGGAAAAATCTAAATCAAACACTAAAACAGTCCCTAAAACACATTGATATCTAAATCTGTCCCCAAAAAATCATAAATCACTAAAACAGTCCCTAAGAGCTATTGCATAATTCAATCCCTAAAACAGCAAGAAATAGTGTATAATTCACCAAAAAATTACTACTTAAACATCTTTAAAATTTATAAAACAGACCCTAAATAACATGTATATCATGGAAAAATCTAAATCAAACACTAAAACAGTCCCTAAAACACATTGATATCTAAATCTGTCCCCAAAAAATCATAAATCAATAAAACAGTCCCTAAGAGCTATTGCATAATTCAGTCCCTAAAACAGCAAGAAATAGTGTATAATTCACCAAAAAATTACTACTTAAACATCTTTAAAATTTATAAAACAGACCCTAAATAACATGTATATCATGGAAAAATCTAAATCAAACACTAAAACAGTCCCTAAAACACATTGATATCTAAATCTGTCCCTAAAACATCATAAATCAATAAAATCAGTCCCTAAGAGATATTGGATCTAAATCACACAACTAAATACACAACTAAACACATTTTCATCAAAATCAGTCCATAAAACACATGTAATGATTCAGTTCAAAGCAGAATTACAACTATAGAAAACTATAACATACCTAAATCAGTCACTAAAACACATAAAACGGAAGTTAGGTTAAAAGGTGAATTAGACATACCTGATTTCTTGAAACAACAGCAAACCTTTCTTCAATCAATAACACCCTGTACAAAAATCAAGTTCCGAAACAACAAAAAATTCAGTTCAGAAACCACAAAAGATTAAAAAGTAAAGAAAATTTAACAAAAAAAGAATTAATACCGGAAGAACAAAGCAGATGCACAACAGAGAGGGAAGTAGAAATGGTTTGGCTTTAAAGACTTCATCGGAAGATGAGAGCAAAGAAGAGGAAAACAATTTCAAACCCCAATCCGTGTGAATGATGATCTATACCGTCCGATTAACTTAAAAATTCAAACACAGCCGTAGGATCTGTGTTTGTTCAATAAACTTGGAGTTTTATGCGAAGACGGGACTGAAAAATCTGTCCTCGTTGAACAATAGGGATACAGTAGGTGCGAGTGTGAAATTTTGATTCCAAACTCGAAATGGTATGATGCAGAGAAGGAAAGAAGGAGAGAAGAAGAAGACCGCGAGGATAAGGAAAGGTTGGGGATTAGGGTTTTGGAATGTTGTTTTGACCTGCAGAGGAAGAGAGAAGATGACTCTCTCACTTCATTAATGCCTTTGACCTTTAGCAACTATTAAAAAAAACGGAAATGAGAGGATGGCTGTGGGAGTGACACGTGGACAGAGTTGATGAGGGTGTGCCAAGTAGGAGAGAAGAAATGGGGGTGATTGTGGGAGTGCCACCTAGGATAAATCTTCATTGATTTATTATAATAGAGATTTATATTTTTTATTGAGTTAAATGCCATTTTAGTCCCTGTGGTTTGGGCCATTTTGCCAGTTTAGTCCAAAGGTTTCATTTTTAACCTGTGGGTCCAAAAAGGTTTCACAGTTGCCATTTTAGTCCACTTGGTTAACTTCATCCATTTTTTCTGTTAACGAGAAGGCCAATTTGGTCATTTTGTATGTAATTCTGTTAACTAAAAGGGCAATTCAACCATATAAAATAACCGAATTGGCCTTCTCGTTAACAGAAAAAATGGAAGAAGTTAACCCAGTGGACTAAAATGGCAATTGTGAAACCTTTTTGGACCCACAGGTTAAAAATGAAACCTTTGGACTAAACTGGAAAACTGGCCCAAACCACAGGGACTAAAATGGCATTTAACTCTTTTTTATTTTTGATATCAACAAACAGACAAAAAATGGATTTTAAAAATCAATTTAAATACATTTGTAGATTACCATAATACCCTTACCTTTAACAAACATTTGGGACAGAGTTAGGGGCGGGGAGTGAAATGGAGAAAAATTATATAGATCAGGGAGGAAAATGTCCGTTTTAAAATAATTGGTGTAAAACCATTAAAACGACCAAACCACAGTGAGCAAAACGGAAGTTTACTCTAAAATTAAACTGAGGCCATACATAGTGTCTCAACTGATTAACGAGAAAAAAAACAAAGCGATAATTTGACTGATTTAATGGAGAAAGAGCGAATGTGTCATATGTAATGGTTTAATCTGTGTGTATTTTCACATCATTAAGTGTCTGCTACATTACTAACATATCATTAGATCACTTTTTTCAGTTGTTTTCACTACACAGTATAAATTGTAAGGGTATACGGGGCACTCTCGGTGACCCACCCGAGCGGGAACACCGCCGCCATCAACGCGGGGACCGAATTCGGTGAATGGGATCGGTGTGTGTTCATCGCTTGAGAGAGAAGAGAGAGAGAGGGGGTGATTGGTTGTTAATGTGGGTCCACCCTTTTTCCACCAATCATATTTTTTCCTTCTTTTTTTATAAAAAAATAATTGTGTCAGTGGAGTGCCGCCATCAAATTGAAGGTGTGAGGGGAGTTGACGTGGCGCGTGCTGATTGGCCGTGCGTAAGAGAGGGGACTCCCCTAAGAGAGGAGTGCCCCTCTCACCCTAATGGTTTTAGTGGCTTTCATTATTTACCATAATTAAAGTAATATTTACCTTATATAAGTTTAAAAACTTAAAACACAAAATGGGGTTAAGGCTGTCCGGGGCACCCTCGGTGACTCCCTTTGGGGACCAAAGTCACCGATCGGTGATGTGCTGCCAACCAAGAGGGGAGGGAAATCGGGGGGCCAAATCGGTGGGGAGGCAACGAAGAAAGGAAGGAGAGAGGGAACTCATGGACCAATGAAATTTTTTTTTTTTTTTGAATAAAAAAACAAGTCACCTAATAGGGTAGTGCCGCCATCAAATTGGGGTGTTAGGGGAGTTTAAGAGGAGAGTTGACGTGGCACACGAGGATTGGTTATGCGTAAGAGAGGGGACTCCCCTCTTAGGGGAGTGCCCCCCTCACCCTAATAGGGTGACTTCGGATATTTTGATTCGTTGCCACAATTAATTTACCACCCTCAAATGAAGTTTCACCACCGTTAAGGGGCTGACAATCAGATTGCATGACGCCCCTTAACGCAAAGTTGAAACACTGTTTAACTGAAGGCCACGGCCATATCATCGTAATCATGACCCCATTAGACCATTCGAAGTGGAGGGGCTTGAAAAAATGGCGTTGAGACATGTGGCAGCAACGTCAGCACACGTCAGAAAAGTGGAGTTGTGCAAAAAAGGGAGTGGAACGAGGCGTGAATGGGTGGCGTTATTCGATATGTGACACACATTTATTATTATTATTTTATATTTAAAATTTTATTTAAAATCTATTAAATTTAAATAAAACACATTGATATTAATTGCATAAATAACATAAATTAAAAAAAATGTTACACAAACTTAAAATTAAAATTACCTAAACCTATAAAAAATAAGAAAAAACCTTTAATCATCATCTTCGTCTTTGGCAGGGTCGTTTCGTGGAACGCTCAAAATATGTCCAACCAAATCCGTTCGGAGGTTATGATGTTTTATATTGTCATACATTTCATTTGAGTTCGCTTCTTTCTCTTTATCACTTATTTCTAGAGTATTCCGTTGATTCTCTTCCTCATAGTCCTCACAAATAGCGTGTCCCTCATCCTCCAAAATCATGTTATGTAAAATAAATCACGTGTACATCACATTTCGAATTCTAGGTTTTTCCATAACCCTACGACATCCTCAAAATATGTCATCTTTTTTGCAAAAACACCAAATGCTCGTTCGATGCCTTTCCGTGCCGCCATTTGAGCACCATTAAACTTTGTTCTTTTTTTGTCTAACGTTGTACGCTTTGTAAATGATTTTACAAACACGGCATGATCCATGTAAGTACAATCCGTTAGATAATAACCGTATATGTAATCCGCACCGTTTAAAAAAAAGAAGCCTTCGATCCAACACCGTTTATATAGTCGTTGAAAATGAGTGATTGATTAAGAATATTTGAATCGTTATTTGCATCAGCCATACCAAAGAATGCATGCCAAATCCAAAGATCTTGTGATGCAATCGCTTCAAGCATCATAGCCGGTTTTTTATGATATCCAATGGTGTGTTGTACGCACCACGTAGTTGAACAATTTTCCCAATCTCATTTCATACAATCTAAACTACCAATCATCCCAGACAAACCATGTCGCTCTTCGTGAGCCTCCAAAAGTTATTGTATGTCACCAAACATAAGTTTTCTCAAATATTTTTAATATAGATTCATCACATACTCACAAAATTATGGGGCTTTCCCTTGCGGTTCATTCCAACATTTTTATATATTCATCCATAATATCGGAAGACGTGCCATTAGCCAATTGTCTAATTGCGGCCATGACTTTTTGCAACGTGCTAAATCCTAGACTACCACACGCATCCATTTTTTGTTGAAAATATTCATATTTACTTAATAAATCGTTTGAAATTTTAAGAAATAAATCACGGTTCATACGAAAACGATGCCTAAAAGTAGTAGCATCATAAGTCGGGTTGGGTGAAAAATAATCACTTACCAATAAGTCATGTGCGGTAATTCGATTGTGTACTATATATTTCTTCCTCTTGGGTTCTAAGGAGCACCCTTCGTTGTTCAATATGGTTTCAACCACTTTTTGAACCATTGAAATTATTAGAGCCAGTCCCTTGTCATCTGACGAGAATAAAAGAAGCTTCTCAAACGAAGACAACGACGAAGACGATGAAGATGACAAACTTGAGCCTTCCATTTTTTTTTAATTATGTTAAAAATTGGAAGTGAATATATAATTGAGTAGAGAGAAATGGTTGGATTGGTTGTGTTTTTTTTGTGAAAAAAATTGAGTAAAATGATGTGAAGATGTAGGTTTTTTTTTTAAATAATTTTTTTAGTAAAACTAGTCGGTCAACGGCTAGTTACTAGTTAGACCACGTCTAATAGATTTCGGCCAAGTCACCCTCACCATTGCCCGCAACACCAATCGAAATCTTCAATCCCTTTCCATCATGCCATTTCTGAGGTGGTGTGCCCAGCATGAAGTGATTTCAATGCTAGTTTTTCTGCCCACACCGTATAATCTTAAGCATGGCCTTAAAATTATCAGGGAACACTTGCTACTTTACTTTCAGTACAACCATAAAAGGATTATTAGTTTTTATAAAATTAGTGATGACTCATTTTTTTTTTCTTGAAATGACAGGTTGTACATTGAAAGTGAAATCATAGATCTATGCATAACAGACTTGTACTTAGTGATGGGTGACAGCTTGTTGTAGGGTTGGATATGAAAGGCAATTAATGAGTCTTCACATCTTGTAGCAAAGGTGTACGTGTCACATGATAATTTGGTGATTAGGTACGTATAATGAAGCTTAGGTTGTTAAGCTTTTGATACGCGGTTTCACGAAGCTTTTTGTGTTGTTGGGTTCTTTTTCGTGTCTTGAAGTTTCTTAGACCATGTGTAGTGGTAAATTGTTATAATGCCCCCACTATGGGGCATTATTCGACACGTGTCATCCTACTCAGCATGGGGCATTATAGCATAAAGTGGTGTAGTGGGGCATTATTCCAATAACGCCCCTTCCAATTAGAAAAAAAAAAATGGTCATGTGATATTTCGGTCCCTGTGCATGTTTGAATAGAAAAGAAAACTACTTGGAAGCCTCCCATTGGCTAGAAAAGGATTAAAAAAAGAAAAAAGAAAAGGAAAGTAAAGTATGTCAGAGAAAAGAATTTAGTCAAACTTACTTGGAACAATCTCATTGGCCACATGCAAACCCCATGTAAACTATGCAGCGTTTTTTTTTAAAACGCCGGGATGCCTTTTTTTCAATTATAACGCCGGAAACGCCCGGTGTAATGGGTGGGGGGCGTTTTTAGGCGGTTTTTTTCAATTTTTTTTTAAATAACGCCCCACTACGAATGGTCTTAACCCAAAATATAAAGAAAAGTTTTGTTGGTATTTGTAATAGTTTCATTAACTAAAAATAATAATTTTATACAGAGGATTCCATAGATTCATTAACTAAAAATAATAATTTTATACAAAGGATTTCATGTAATAGTATAAGACCATGTGCATTGGGCATTATTATCATGTATGTTCCTTAAAATGAAGTAACATGTGGCCAGTGGCGAAGCTTGAGATTTTCGACCGAGGGGGCGTAAGTCACCGGACCTAAAAATTTCCATAAAACCGGGGGGTCGAAAACGTATATAAACAAAATTTCTATACGAAAACTACATGCTCTCCACTACTAAACGAAAAGTTCAGGGGGTCGGCCACCCCCTCCCGCCCCTTAAAAGCTTCGCCCATGCATGTGGCATGTTAGATATTATAAAAGGTGAAGGTAAAAAGAGGTATAGTAGTATAATGTCTCATAATGTTCTAACAATAATTACTCAATTATTATCTTTTTAGAAAAATAAAACAAATAATATTATTATAAATAAGTTGGCAATTTCTTATTGGTACAACAATTTTTCATCCGGTGTTTTAATGGTCACGCCCAAGCAAAAAATGAAATCAAACGCCCATTGCAGAGTGGGTCGGGCGTTTTGGGCCCAATCCATGCCCAAAAAACCCCGCACTACGGGTGGTTTAAAATACAAACCTAATAAGATAAAGGAAAAATTACAAGTTTTGTCATTTATCTTTATAGTACTTTACAGGCGGTGTCCTTTTTTTTAAATGTTGACAGGCGGTGTCCTTTAGTATGTATTTTGTTACAAGTTTTGTCCTTTCCACCCAACCTGGTTAGATTTTCTTGTTAAATATGGTCACATGCAAGTCACTTGAGGGTAGTTTAGTCTTTATACATATAAAGGACAATTTTTGTAACAAACAATCCAAATTATCCATCCCCCTCTCCCTCACCCTCTCTCTCCCTTCACCTACCACCACCACTACCGTCTTCACCAACACCACCATATGCCGCCGGCCCGCCGCCACCGCCACCACCAGCCACCTACAAAAACCCCAACACCCTCTTATCATTTTCTCTACCCATTCGACTGCAATCCACCATATGCTCAAACATCAAACAAAGTACACAATCAAAAAACATATACCCAATGAAAAAAATGTTCTCTGTGGCTTAACATTGATGTACATTCATATATCAATTAAAAAAAATAGACCCAATGAAAAAAATGTTATTTTTCTTGTTAAAAATACCTAAAAGAACATGGTGAGCATCCGAACGGGAAACAAGAACAGTAACAGTGGCCTCAACATCCCCTTGATTACCACTGCTCTGTTCTTCTTGTTCAGGAACTATAACTGTTTCTTCTTTGGCTTTAGAAGACCTTATCTTGTTCAAATTCGAGAATCTTGTTTGGACCACAACAGATGAATTAGGATAAGAATTGGGAACAAACCTTATTCTCATCACATCAACTTCTAGAACAATCCACTAATCACCATCAATGGCTTCCTTCGACAATTTGGCCCCATGGAACTTCATATCCCTCATAACCGATCCATTTTACCCCGAGACATCAATCGCCAGAGAAACCAACTCCGCCCTAACCCTAGCTTTACAGTAATCGCTCTTCAATCAACCCATTTATTCAATCCCAGTTATTATTGCAGTCCTACTCCTTCAACTGTAACCGGATCCAGATCTGGATCCGATCCGGTAACACCTGGATCCAAACTTCATTTATTCAGACGGATCCAACCAACTTTAGGCGTATGGTGCAGGAGGTGACTGGAGTCAAGCTACCTGACGGGAAGTTGCCGGAGTTTACGGTGTTGAAGCCGGAGCCGCTCCGGCAGCCGTAGGTTAATTAGGATAAGAATTGGTCTTTGCAGTGGAGGAGGTGGTGGTTGGATAGTGAATAAGGTGGTGGCGGCGGAATATGGTGGTGTTGGTGAAGACGGTGGTAGTGGTGGTGGTAAAGACGATTGTGGTGGTAGATGAAGGGAGAGAGAGGGTGAGGGAGAGGGAGAGGGGGGAGGGATAATCTGGATTGTTTGTTACAAAAATTGTCCTTTATATGTATAAAGACTAAACTACCCTCAAGTGACTTGCATGTGACCATATTTAACAAGAAAATCTAACCAGGTTGGGTGGAAAGGACAAAACTTGTAACAAAATACATACTAAATGACACCGCCTGTCAACATTTGAACAAAAGGACACCGCCTGTAAAGTACTATAAAGATAAAGGACAAAACTTGTAATTTTTCCTAAGATAAATCTTGTGGTCTTTGGTTAATTTTTTGTTAATTGAATTAAATAGTTAACAAGTGGTTATCATGGCCGGAAGGTGTTCTAGGGTAGGATGAGCAAATGGTACTGGGTACCGGTACCGACTTTACCAAACCGGTTACATTTTTGGTACCGACTTTTGACATTTTCGGTACCGGTCCGATACGGTACTGGTTTGGTACCGGTATTTATCGTTTTTACACTAAAATACCGTTACCGTATCGCTACAGAACCGTACCGTACCGGGTATATTCGGTACCGGTACTGGTACCCACTTTTGGGGATTTTCAGTACCGGTACTTTCGGTACCGAACGGGTACCATGCTCATCCCTATTCTAGAGAACCCAACCGAAACTCCGATAGAGGCGGCTAGGGTTCCGACGAAGTCCCGATGCTGCCCCTTTCTCTTTCTTTTGTACTCCTTCGATTCACACACTCTCTCTCTCTCTGCTTCATTTTCTTTGAATCACCGATAGTTAAATCTCAGAAGAGGAAATGAAAATAAACTGCAGATACATCATGAAATGGAAAATGAGAAAGAAGTTCGGTACACCAAGAGGCATACACGCGTATTCAACGTCACCTGGTTGTGTGCTACTAACCTACCACGCAAGTATTTCACTATTCATTTCCCTTCTTAATTAACATATAGGTTAAAATTAACATATAGGTTAATAATTTACGGGTAAAACATGGGTAAGTATCGGTACCGTACCGGTACCCATTTTTCTCGTTTTTCGGTACCGGTACTTTTGGTACCGAACAGATACCGTGCTCATCCCTAATTAGGCCGACTTTGAAAATCTAGATAAAAAAAATTTATTCTTTTATTTATAAACGATTTAATATGGTAAATTATGTATAAATCATTTTAAGAACTTAACTAGTTTGGTTGAAAGACGTTTATTTAATATTGGTTGCAAGTCTTTGGATTTGTGATAAGCATGGATCTTGACTTCTCATATGTGCAACCACTCAGGTTTGTAGTCCAATGCAAAGTCTTTTAATACGCTTAAGTGTGTAAGGTCTTAGTTTAAGTCTCACAAAGAGCAAAAAATTCATTGTTTAAAAACAATAGAAGGTTTTGCAAGAATTGTAAACACACCATTATCAAATCATTATTATATTACAGGGTTTTCTTTGATTCTCTTGATTGATCTAGACTTCTCATATTAATAGAAGGTTTTGCAACCACTCGGGTTGGTAGTTCAGTGATAAGGCAAAGTCTTTTAATACGCTTAAGTGTGTAAGGTCTTGGTTCAAGTCTCACAAAAAGCAAAAAATTCATTATTTAAAAAAAGTAGAAGGTTTTGCAAGCATTGTAAACACACTATTATCAAATCATTATATTATAGGGTTTTCTTTGATTCTCTTGATTGATTGAACTAGTTTAGGTCTTGCAAGGCTAACTGTTTTACATTACCCCTTAACTTAGACCATTGGGTATGGGGTCCGTGAAAGGCCCGTCCCCACCCATTAGGACCGTCCAACACCACCCCCAAGGGGCCCGGCTCGGCTTTGGCGTCGGAAATCAGACGGGCTTGACGATCCCATGTGATTGGCTGCTTCTTCTTGGTGGCCCCTCTCCCTGACAATCCTTTATATATATATTGTTTTTTTATTAAAGTGGGTAAGATTGGTGGGCCTCCCATTCACTTCTCTCTCCTCCTTTTTATATATATATTAATATATTATTAATGGTGGGGTAGTCTTGGCTACTCCCCACACCCTTGGGTAGTCTTCAAAGAGACTATCCTCCTCCCGTGATTACGTAGCGGGTAGTCCTTTGGAGACTATCCTCCCCCATACCCAATGGTCTTATCAACTAGTCTCTTTTACTAAGTTGTGCCATCATCCCTTAGTCTATATGCTTTCTTGTAAATAGTTTACTTAGGAAGTTGTGTTTTTATCTTTGTAACCTTATTGATTTTTTTTTTGACAATTCAAAGTTGTTGAGTTCATATACTTATCATTGCTGAGTTCAATAAATAAGAGGTAGTGTTTGAAAAGAAAATTAGATCAAACAAGAATGGTTTACTAAAAATTAGATCTCTATCTTGTTATTTTTACATCAATGGTATCAAAACTAAGTTACTTGTTTGATCATATCCTTTTACATGCATTTGCCCATCTTTTTCTCTATTCTAAAAGAAACTTGTTCTACATATCTAGCTTTTTTTTCTTATCTACAAATTATCTTTAATATTACTTAAGTTACATTTTGTATTCTATCAATCTTATTTTTAAGCAAAATATCTTACTTGTCGTGTTAACAAAATTAAAAAAAGGGGCCAAAAAAACGAAAAAAAATGTGCAAAATAGGATGAAAAAAAATCCAAAGAAAAAGAATCCAAATAAAAAAACAAACAACAAAAATGACAAGAGGTGATACAACAAACAACAATTTGAAGTTGTTATTTTGTCATTGAAGTTCTTAAATTGAAGCTTTTAATTTTGTCCATTTAAAGTTTTTAAATTTGAAGTTCTTATCTTAAACTCATTTCTTTCGTATTGCATCACTTGCTTCTTTACTTTCTACTTTCACAAAATTATTTTTTATTTATTTATTGTTTGAGCACCTTGTAAGGGTTAGACATGTTTTTACTAAAACTACTTTAAGTAGGGAAATAAAGTGGTAAAATTTAACAATGTTAAACTGAAAAAAGAAAAACAAAATAAAGAGTGATACTGATACACTTTGGTGATTGTAGTGTAGGATGCTAAATAACTTTGGAGGGAAAGTGAGTGATATTAGTTTGGTAGATATTAGTTTTGATCTGTAAATTGATTTTGATGTGGATTGTGCTAACAAAAGTAAACGATAATTAGAAAAATAGGAAATGTGTTTGCTAGTTTCATTTTTTCTTATTGTATAGGCTTGAATCGTTGAACCGACCCGAAACACATGGCCTTAGTATCTCTGTTTGGTCTGAACGAATACTATGATTTCGTGAACAATTATATAAAAAACCAGTTTACATTTATATATTTCGTTAAGCCCGAAGGGCACATTTTTTCGAGTTCAGACTTGCATTTGTTGAATTTACCGGTTATGCACTAACATTGTGGGACAAGTTGGTTTGGTCTAGAATAAGAAATAGGGAGGGAAGATATGAAAGTTGTTGCGGGGAGACGTTTTGTTCCACCCATTACTATCGTGACTTGTATGACATGATACAAATCACGATTCAAGGTTCAACACGACGAGAAATACTATCAAGAATTAGAAATGGATATGACTAGTGTAATTATTGAAGAAGATCCCGGAGTCATGATGACAAGATTTTTAAGAGGGTTGGAAAATAATTCAGTGGTTTAGTAGAGTTACAACACTATGTGGATTTGAAAGTTTGTTACACATGGTTGAAAAGGTAGAAAAAAAAAAAAAACAAGTAAAAAGGAAAAGAGGTTCAAGTAAGTTTTCTGCAAATACACGTTATTTTTCTTTTCATGGGAAAATAATCGTAGAGTAAAATTAATAACTAAACAAGAAAAATCCTAACAAGGAATTTGATTAAAGTATTATAAAGAATATATTTAGATTATCAACTCCTAATATAAACCAACTTGTTCTCCAAGTTTATTACCCCTATAAATAGTCCATGTATTCTATTGTTTATGATACACCTATTAAAAAGCATGTGTTAGAAAAGTTGCCCGCACTTGCCTCTGGTTTGTATTATACTAAAATTAATGCAATCGAATCAAATGCAGTCATAAACAAGAAGTTTATCGACCAAGAAAATTTTATCATATGGCATGACTGGTTAGGCCATCCCGGATCAACAATGATGCGAAAAATTATAGAAAATTCAGTTGGGCATTCTTTGAAGAATCAGAAAATTCTTCAGTCCAAGGATATTACATGTGTTGCATGTTCACAAGGGAAATTGATTACTCGCCCATCACCAATGAAAGTGGGGACTGAATCCCTGATTTTTTTGGAAAGAATACATGGGGATATTTGTGGACCTATACATCCTCCTAGTGGACCATTTAGATACTTTATGGTCTTAATTGATGCATCAACTAGATGGTCACACGTGTGCCTACTATCAAGTCGTAATATGGCATTTGCACGACTACTTGCTCAGTTAATAAGACTAAGAGCACATTTTTCCCGATTACCCCATCAAGAAAATCAGATTAGACAATGCTGGTGAATTTACATCCCAAACATTTAATGATTATTGCATGTCTATTGGGATAAATGTTGAGCATCCTGTACCTCATGTACATACACAAAATGGGCTTGCTGAATCGCTTATCAAGCGACTTAAAATGGTTGCAAGACCAATGATTATGAAATCAAAACTACCAGCATCTGCTTGGGGACATGCAATTTTACATGCAGCAACACTAATTCGCATCAGGCCAACGAGTTATCATACTTCCTCCCCATTAAAGTTGGTTCTTGGTCAGGAACCAAATATTTCCCATCTAAGGATTTTTGGTTGTGCTGTATATGTTCCAATCGCTCCACCACAACGAACACAGATGGGGCCTCAAAGGAGGTTAGGAATATATGTTGGGTATGAATCATCATCGATCATTAAGTATTTAGAACCTACAACGGGTGATTTATTTACAGCTCGATTTAGTGATTGTCATTTTGTTAAATCAACATTCCCAACATTAGGGGGAGAGAAAAAGCAGCTGGATAATAGTATTATTTGGAATGAATTATCATTATCTCATCTTGATCCTCGAACTAAACAATGTGAACTAGAAGTTCAAAGGATAATTCATTTACAAGGATTAGCAAATCAATTACCAGACGCATTCACTGACCCAAAGAGAGTGACTAAGTCACATATACCAGCTGTTAATGCTCCAGTTAAAATAGGTGTCCCACAAGGACAACCACATGTTGGTAATGAGTCTAATGCACGCCTAAAACGTGGTAGACCAATCGGTTCCAAAGATAAAAATCCTCGAAAGAAAAAGGGAGCAAATAATGTAGATGGTCAAGTCGAGGTAACAATAACGCAAGAAAAGGAGTCTCCAGAAGAGACACTAGACATAATGGTTCTAGAAGAACCTCAGGTACCTGAAAACGAAGAGATCTCAATTAATTATATCATGTCTAGAAAGGTATGGAACCGAAGCGAAATCGACGTCGATGATAGTTTTTCATATAATGTAGCGCTACAAGTAATGGAAAACAATGAGGATCAAGAACCCAAATCAGTTGAGGAATGTCAACAAAGAAATGATTGGCAAAAATGGAAAGACGCGATAGAGGCAGAATTGAATTCCCTAAATAAACGAGAAGTTTTTGGACCTGTGGCCCATACACCTGAAGGTGTAAAGCCTGTTGGATATAGATGGGTTTTTGTGCGAAAACGTAATGAGAAAAATGAATTTGTACGATACAAGGCAAGATTAGTAGCACAAGGATTTTCACAAAGACCTGGAATTGATTATGAGGATACATATTCACCAGTGGTGGATGCGACAACTTTTCGTTATCTTATTAGTCTGGTAATACAAGAAGGGATCGATTTGCGTCTAATGGATGTTGTGACAGCCTACCTCTATGGCTCACTTGATACTGATATTTACATGAAACTTCCTAAAGGATTCAAATTGCCAAACTCATGTAAATCTAGTTCTCGAGAACATCTTTCAACCAAATTAAACAAATCATTATATGGGCTAAAACAATCTGGGCGTATGTGGTATAATCGCCTTAGTGAATATTTGTCAAAAGAAGGCTATAAAAATGATTCTGTATGCCCGTGTATTTTTATAAAAAGGTCAGGATTTGAATATGTTATAATTGCTATATATGTTGATGACATGAATATAATTGGAACTCCAGGGGAGCTTCAAAAGGCAGTTGAATACTTGAAAAGAGAATTTGAAATGAAAGACCTTGGAAAGACAAAGTTTTGTCTTGGATTACAAATTGAACACCTTAAGGGTGGAATCCTTGTGCATCAAGAAACTTACATAGAGAAACTACTAAAAAGATTTTATATGGAAAAATCACATCCATTGAGTACCCCAATGGTTGTAAGGCCACTTGATGTGGAAAAAGACCCATTCCGACCTCCTAAAGATGGAGAGGAAATCCTTGGTCCAGAAGTACCATATTTAAGTGCAATTGGTGCATTAATGTTTCTTGCTAGCCATACACGGCCTGATATATCATTTTCTTTAAATTTGTTGGCAAGATATAGTTCATGCCCAACAAAGAGGCATTGGAATGAGGTCAAACAAATATTTAGATACCTTCAAGGTACAAAAGATATGGGTTTGTATTTTACAAATCAATCGAAAACAGGTTTGGTTGGTTTTGCAGATGCAGGGTATTTGTCTGATCCTCACACTGGGCGATCTCAAACTGGATATTTATTTACAAGTGGAGGTACTGCAATTTCATGGCGTTCGGTAAAGCAAACAATCGCAGCCACATCATCTAATCATGCAGAAATATGGGCGATACATGAAGCTAGTCGAGAATGCATTTGGTTAAGGACTGTAATACAACACATTCGTGGATCTTGTGGTATTTCTTCGGGAGATGAGGGACCAACAATCTTACATGAAGACAACGCAGCATGCATTGCTCAACTAAAGGAAGGATACATCAAAGGTGATAGAACAAAACACATTTTGCCAAAGTTCTTTTTTACACATGATCTACAAAAGAATGGAGATATTGTTGTCCAACAAATTCATTCCAGCGAAAATTTGGCAGACTTGTTCACTAAATCACTTCCAACCTCAACATTCAAGAAGTTAGTTCATGGGATCGGGATGCGTCGACTCAAGGAGCTTAAGTGATCATCATCAGGGGGAGATAATACGCGCTGCACTCTTTTTCCCTTAGTCAAGGTTTTGTCCCATTGGGTTTTCCTGGCAAGGTTTTTAACGAGGCAGCATCAAGCGTATGAAGTTGATAATCAGGGGGAGTATTATAAAGAATATATTTAGATTATCAACTCCTATTATAAACCAACTTGTTCTCCAAGTTTATTACCCCTATAAATAGTCCATGTATTCTATTGTGTATGATACACCTATTAATAATAAACATCTTTTCTCTCCCAATTATCTCTTCTCATCTTCTTGCTATTAGGCTTATTTATAACATAAAGAAAGTTGTTTAAAAAGAGAAAAAAAGACATTTTTTTTTTTACTTCTCATACCTCAAGATTGACTGGCTTCAAGTATTATGAAAAATGGACATACAGTTTCAGAATGCCCCAATTCCAAGACAATAATTATGTTTTGTAATGGGTCTTATTTAAATCAAAGTGAAGATGAGGATGATTACATTAATAAGCCGGGAGCAATAGCTTAAGATGATAATGAGTTAGGCTCGGTGGATAATGGTAATGAACGAGAGGCTCTTGTAGCCGTGAAGGATTTGAACTTGCAAATAAAGAAAGTTGATTGACAACACCACAACATTTTCCAAGTGTTAACTAGTTTAATACTCATCCGGTGGACGGGTTACGCTAACAGCGTAACAAACAAAAATAATCTATATTGAGGGTGTTTGGGAAAACAGTTAGGCTCGTGACCATCGTTAGGTTTGATATGGTTTTACACTAAAACGTATTCCACTCTGTTAAACTATCAGAAAACTCCGATCCATAACCTTACTATCAAACAAGATGTTTAATCATCAGAAGATTCAGAACTATAAAGTAGGTGCTTAGAATCAAGAGGCTTGTTTAATCAAGACTATATGCTAACAAGGTGAGTCATTCTGTTTTTATCAAAGTTGCTTTGTAAAACCCTAAATGTTTTCCAGTTATAAGTACATGGATTAAGTCTTTGCAAATCTTTAATTACTGGTAGTAAGTGGGGGTATTGTGCACATTGCTACTGTTTTATCACTCTTAGGTGGGCGAGCCTAAATAGTGATATGACCACAGTCATAGATCTGGTCGAGTGACAACTGAACCAGCTAATTATAAGAAAAGGGGCAAATGTAAAAACTCTTAATGCTGTGAATTATAACAAAGTTGTAATTGCAGTGATTAAGTCTTTGCCAATCTTGAAGAAGCAAATGTAAAAACTCTTAATGCTGTGAATTATAACAAATGTGTTTTTGTACAAAATGAATGAACTCACCAGTATTTCCTGCTGACCAAATATTTTTAAAACGTGTTTCAGGTGATTACAGTCGATCGGAATTAGAGTTGTGATACGGCACCAACAAGCTTAAAGAAGTGGCTTATTTTATCAATTAAACTAAATCAAGAAATGTTGTTTTATGTATTCAGGTTTATCCCATATTAAAGCTACCTTTGTAAAACATGGGTTTACTCCCATCTGTTTAATGAATAAAATCCGATGTTTCAAAACTCTGATATTTTTCCTAACTCATGGTCCTGATGAAAATTCCGCTGCAATACTTTTCAAAACAATCACCGGTACCACTTAACTGCTCGTGGCTCCCGTCCAGGGTGTGGTCGGGGGTCGTGACATAGGTGGTATCAGAGCCAAGCCACTGGTTTAAGCAATTGGATGTTGTAATAATACCTAAGCTTGAGCGAAAGAGTTAGGAAATTGTTATTAACTGGTAGCACCCAGGATAGTATTTAGACTTGAATTTAAGAAAGATGCCTTAGTATAAGCTTCGAGATAAGCTAATTACTTGCATGGATAAAGTGTGATGGGTGTCGGTATGCTGTGAGGATGATAACTAGAACATTGCAAGTATGGTAAAGAAGCGATAACACTTGGCCACTGTTATTTCTTATTTATTGATACTACTTGGTTCTGGAATATGATCCGTCATGGGAATACTAATTTCCTTGTTCTTTGATAAAAGCCCTAATAAAATATTCATTTTTAAATCATGAATTGAGAAAATTCTATTTATGGGAAATAAAAATTACCTCTCCGGCGAGAACCGGGTAAGATGGGGTATATAAACAAGTGACAAAATTCCCTAAATAGTATCATGACCTGATGTCTGACTTGTTTTTGGAAATATAAAACTGTTAAATACATTGACCTTATGAATGGTATGTATATTACAGTATGTGAAATATATAATTATATAGATATGTATACCTATAAGGAAATCCAAAAACCATAAGGATTGACAATTTATAATAAATCACAAGCATGTATGTCAATGATAATTCTAGTTTTCTTTATTAGGAATCTCTTGTATACATCTATAATTCCGATATTAAAAAACTATTTCATTTGATCATTCATCTCGTAACTCGTGCGACAAGATGAACGATGTGAACCCTTTATATTGGGGTGCCATCGAAAGTATAAGAATTCCCTTTGCGCTACCTTAGATTATTAACGCATTAGGAAACCTGTAACTAAAAGTTGTGCTAGACACAAAACGTCTAAAAACCTATGCTAATAAGAGTAATTCTACTTTCTTTAAGAACTCTTGCGAAGATAAAAGTAACCACGACGTATGCCATGAAACGGAAAGAACTGACAAAAAGGAAATCATGCCTGCTTCATAAAAAGGAATAAAATGGCAACAATGATTCCTGAGGTGATTGCTGACTCAGGTTTAGATTTGCAAGCCAACCGGAGAAGTGACCACAAGGAAACAAGACAGACCAGCCGACAAAGTCTGTCTCTGTTATGCACGGAAGTAAGACATAGCATATATGGTCTCGGGGTTCATTAACACTAGAGGCATGGAACAGAAAGAAATTCCGGTAATATCGGAATACTCCGACATTTTCCCAAGGGAACTACTTGGACTATCACTCGATCATAAGGAGGAACTCAGAATTCATCTGAGCTTAGGAACAACACCGCTTGTTATATCACAAATTTAAGACTAATGTAGTAGTTGATGCCTTAAGTCATAAGTTTCACAAGAAGCCGAAATAAGTCTGTGCTCTTAGATTAAATTGCGGATAGATAAGAATGAAGAAGGATGTAGCAAGTTACAAGTATTTAGTTTATTAGCAAGTTAAAACTAAACATTAGAACCCTTTAGGTTCACCTCAACGATAAAAATATCAGTATGGAAATAAGATTGATAACAATGGATATTGTTACCAAAATTACCCAAAACAAGAAACGACACAATCTGGGTGATTGTGGATCGACTAACCAAGCCTGCTCAATCCCTACCAATGAAGGAAACCCTTTAGAATAAGACACTTAGTTAAGTTGTGTGGAAACAAAATAGTCTCATTACATAGAATCCTTTTATTAGGGGTGTGCAATAACCGAACCGTTAACCGAAACCAGACCAGAAACCGACAAAACCAAACCGAAATTAACCGAAACCGAATTAACCAAAAGTCGGTTAACGGATAATTTTTTTACCATCGGTTAACCGAAATTAACCGAGCCGAACCGAATCATTTATTTCTTTATATATTTCGAGCTTTTATACCTCTATTTCATGTATTTCATGTTTTATACTTTCATTTCATGTAATAATACCTCTATTTCATTTATTTATGCCTTCATTTCATTTATTTATACCTTCATTTCATTTATTCATGCCTCCATTTTATGTATTTAAACATCTGTTCATGCATTTATACCTCCATTTCATTTATTTATACATTCATTTCATGTATTTATACATCTATTTCATGTATTTATACCTCCATTACATGTATTTATAAGCAAAAAAAAAAAACAGCCCTTGTTTGAATTGGTTATTAACCGAAAATTAACCGAACCGAACTGAAAACCGACAAATTAACCGAATTAACCAAACCGATTAACCGATGACTTCGGTTACGGTTACGGATAATGCTAATAACCGAACCAAACCGAACCATGCACACCCCTACCTGTTATCTATCAAGATAGTCATTTCACTTCTCATTTATGGGAAAATTTTAACTCGACTTATTTTAAGCAGTGTGAAGGAACACTACAAGCATAGAAAGACATGCTAAGTACATGTGTGATAAATATTGGTACAAGTAGGACTCTCACTTATCACTCATAAGATTCTCCCATAGTTAGTGTTGCTCATTTAAAGCACTTTATGGATAATAGTACCATCCAGTCCGTTGGACAGAAAAATGAGAAAGGCAACTATCAGGCCATGAGATCGGCAAACCATTGGAATTTAAATCAGAGAAAGGATACTACTAAAAGTCTCTCCGGGAATAATCTGATGCGGCAAGAAAGAAAAGTAAGTCTAAAATTTGTTGAACCAATTGGAATCATTAAGCAAATTGGATCAGTAGCTTATCGGCAAGAGTTACCTGAAAAATGACAGGAATACATGATGTGTTTCATGTATGCAACTTAAGAAACGCCTAGCTGATAAATCTTTACTTATACATCTTCAAGATATAGAGGTAAAATGAAAAGTCCATTAAAAGATCTTACAAATCAAAGATAAGAATCTTAAAGAATGGAAAATGGCTCTAGTCAAAGTAAAGTGGAATTCAAAGCAAGGACTAAAGTATACTTGGAAATTAGGATTAGTGACGAAGTAAGAATATTCATCCAAGTTTCCGTAAATCTCGAGGACGAGATTTAAAACAAGGTGGGGAGGATGTAACAACCCTCAAAAACACCCTAGAACGAACCTAACCGGAACCCTAAACACGTACGACGAAAACCGAAACGAGAAATCAAAAATTTTGATTTTTATGTTCTCGCGGGCCGCGACCAAAGAAGAGAGATCTCTCGCGGGGCGCGAGAGACTCGTCTCAATCCAGACACGTGTTACGCCATGTGTCACTACACGTGTCGACCTGACGCTATGACTCAGCAACCCTCAACCGCCCTAAGCTCTCTCGCGGGCCGCAAAGGAAAAGCTTGGGGGCATCGTGGGCCCCAACCCGCCATTCGATCAGCCCTATAAATGGAGTTGAGAGCCTTAGTTATTCTCGTTCAATTCTTCTCTTTCTCTCAGCTTCTATTATAGCAAAGTAGTAGCTTGGTATTATACCTTCTAAACCTCAAAACTCTGCCCGTTATTAGGGTAATAACTCTAATCACTGGTACGATACTTTATCCGATCGATTGAAACCGATCCAATGGATGTTTAAGTGCTGACAATACCTGGCTATACTTTGTCATTCGTTGTGAGTTTTGATCTCGTGATTATCGTTAAAGTCGAATTGAGTTAATACACTTATATGAGTTCCATTGTATCTAGAAATTAGAACTCATACTCAGGGAGCTGTTTAACTAGAATACTTAGCAATTAAGTAAACTTAATAGTTAAGTAAAACTTAGCAATTAAGAAACTTAATAGATAAGTAAACTTATCAGCTAAGTAAGATTAATTAATCAGTTAAGTAAGATTAATTAAGCTAAGTAAGATTAATTAATTAATCAGCTAAGTAAGATTAATTAATAAGTTAAGTAAGATTAATTAATCTAAGGAAGATTAATTAATCAGCTAAGTAGGATTAATTAAGCTAAGTAAGATTAATTAATCAGCTAAGTAAGATTTATTAACTAAGTAAATTAAACACCTAAATAGATATACATGAAAATAGATATATATGAGGAAGGGGCAAAGAAGGTGTAAGAAGATATATATATGGGTAGGAAACTTCCTAGAAAATGTATAGGTAACTTCCTAGAAAAGTATATGTAATTTCCTAGAAAGTATATAGGAAACTTCCTAGAAATTTCATACTCCTTACCTATAAATAGGAAGCTTAGGATTCATTTTTCTTTGCTCATTTCTTCTATTCTTCTCTCTATACGTTGGTGTTCTAACCAATAATCACCGATACGATATTCTGTCCGATCGATTCGGGAACCAACTAACGAATGCCAAACTGCTGTCTTAATAAGATTATACTTTGTGAATTTCGTTAAGGTTCTGATCTCGTGACTATCGTTAGGTTTGATATGGTTTTACACTAAAACGTATTCCACTCTGTTAAACTATCAGAAAACTCCGATCCATAACCTTACTATCAAACAAGATGTTTAACGGCGTTAGGGCTCTGTTAGTCAGGGTCCGGAGACTAACGGCGTTAGGGTTCTGTTAGTCAGGGTCCATTGGTGGCCAATATGTCAGTAGTTGGGACTGCCAGTGGTTATTTTTTAAGTTGAGACTATTGGCGGCTAACGACGAATAGTTGAGATTATTAAAATCCAATATTCCGAAGAATTAAAACATGATTTAACAAACTATTCGGTTTTGGCATTACTTGTTTTTTTGTTAAACTTCTAAATTCGAGTGTTAAATGGAGCTACATGGAACCATCCAACACATGATACATACCTTTTAATTTTTCAGAATCATCCTTGATTACTGATTCTTGTGCTTCTCTTATTTGATCATTTAAATCTACTTGCAAATTTAATTTAAGAGAACGTACCCTTTTTGGCTTTTCATGATACTTTCGGCTTAAAGCATCTGCCACTACATTTGCTTTTCCTTCATGATACTGGATATTACAATCATAATCGCTAAGAAATTCCATCCAGCGTCTTTGTCTCATATTCAACTCCTTTTGCTTGAAGATATACCTTAAACTTTTATGATCAGTGAATATGGTAAACTTACTACCATAAAGGTAATGTCTCCAGATCTTAAGAGCAAAAATTATAGCTCCTAATTCTAAATCATGGGTTGAATAATTCTCTTCATGATTCTTAAGTTGTCTAGATGCATAAGCTATAACCTTCTGTCGTTGCATCAATACACATCCATAACCTAATTTAGAAGCATCACAATAGACTACAAAGTCTTCATTTTCTTCTGGTAATGCTAATATGGGTGTATGAGTTAATCTTTGCTTAAGAATTCTAAAGGCTTCTTCTTGTTTTAATCCCCATTCAAACTTAACAGATTTACATGTTAGCTTAGTTAAGGGAATGGCTATTCTAGAAAAATCTTGAATAAATCTTCTATAATAACCGGAGAATCCTAAGAAACTTCTAACCTCAGTTGGTGATTCAGGGGTTTTCCATTTAGTAATTGCCTCGATTTTTGTTGGATCTACATGAATTCCTTCATGATTGACTAGGTGTCCAAGAAATTGTACCTGTTCTAACCAAAATTCACACTTAGAAAATTTAGCATAAAGCTTTTCTTTTCTTAACAAACTTAAAAGTGCGTGCAAATGTCTTGCATGATCCTCTTTATTCTTAGAATAAATTAGAATATCATCTATGAATACAATTATGAATTTATCCAAATATGGCTTACATATTCGGTTCATCATGTCCATAAATGCAGCTTGGGCATTGGTTAAACCAAATGGCATGACAGTAAATTCATAATGACCATACCTCATTCTGAATGCGGTTTTAGGAATGTCCTCTTCCTGTACCTTTAATTGATGATATCCTGACCTTAAATCGATCTTAGAGAAAAATCGAGCTCCTTGCAGTTGATCAAACAAATCATCGATTCTCGGTAATGGGTACCGATTCTTAATCGTGACCTTGTTTAATTCACGATAATCAATGCACATACGCATTGATCCGTCCTTCTTTTTAACAAACAGTATCGGCGCTCCCCATGGCGACGAACTTGGTTGTATAAATCCTTTTTCTAACAATTCGTCTAGTTGTTTCTTCAATTCTTGCATTTCTGCAGGTGCCAAACGGTAAGGTGCTTTGGCAATTGGTGATGTTCCTGGTAGCAAATGAATTCTGAATTCAACTTCTCTGTCTGGAGGTAGTCCTGGTAATTCTTCTGGAAAGACATCTGAAAACTGAGATACTACTGGAATATCTTTTAGTTCTTTCCCTTTAGTGTTAGTGATTATAGAAATCAAATACACTATAGAACCTTTTCTTATACAACTTGCAGTTTTCATTGCAGATATGAATTTTGTGGATCTAGAGGGCTTATCTCCTTTAATTGTGATCATTTTACCTTTTGGTGATTTTATTTGGATTAACTTTTGATCACATAAAATACTGGCTTTATTGGCTATTAACCAATCCATTCCTAAAACAACATCAAATCCTGCCAGATTCATGGGATAAAGATTTGCAATAAATTTCTGATTTGAAATTTCTATACTTGCTCCCTGCAAGATTTCAGAAATTCTAACGGTTTCTCCATTAGCGGTTTCTACTAAACATTCTAATGGTAGTTTAGTTAATGAGTGATTTAAAAATTTGCAAAACGATGTATTAATAAAACTTTGGTTTGCACCAGAGTCAAATAATACTTTAGCAAAGACGTCATTAACTAAAAACGTACCGACTATGACATCTGGAATTAACTTGGCTTCATCTGCAGTCAGAACAAATGCTCTAGCATTTTTAGTATTTTTGTTGTTTGCAGCTGGGGCCAATTTGGCCTGATATGACCTTTTTCTCCACAGTTGTAGCAATATCCATTACTGGATTTCTTCTTGCAATTTTCTTTCTTGTGTCCTGGCATCTTGCAATAATTGCAGAGAGTGGAGCATTTTCCCGAATGCTTTTTCTTACATTCCTGCAGTATGGTGCAGAGGTAGAACCTGTATTCCTACGATTGAAATTCCCCGAACGGAATTCTTGAGTAAGCCTTTGAGTTAGGTTCCTTCTCTGGTCTTCTTCTCTAGTACGGACTAATTCATCAGTCAAGGTATTTGTTAATTCTACAGCTTCTTCTATGGTTTGTGGTCTAGCTGCCTTGACTATGTGTCTAATCTCTCCAATTAATCCCCAAATATAACGAGAGATTAACACTGGTTCTGGTGAAGCAAGAGTTGGCACTATTCTGGCATATTCAAAGAATATCTTAGTGTACCCCTTACTATCTACACCAGTCATCCTAAGATTTAGGAATTTGTTTGCTATCTGTTCTTTTTCATTGGGTGGGCAGAACTTCCTTTCTACCTTGTTTTTAAATTCTTCCCATTCCATATTATAGGTTCGATCACTTCCTCTTGTCTGGAGGATAGTGTTCCACCATTCTAATGCTGCATTCTTAAACAGATTAGAAGCAAACAATATCTTATCTTCTTCAGCACACTTACTTATCCTTAAGACTGCCTCAGTCTTTTCTATCCAGCGTAAAGTTGCAATGGCCCCTTCATTGCCTGAGAATTCTATTGGTTTACAGGACCAAAATTCTTTATAAGAACAACCGTTAGACACAGTTCTTCTTCTTTTAGGAATAGGCATTTGAAGTATAGGCCCATTGTTCACGCTGTTTTCTGGTTCAAGTGGTCGCTTACTGCTATGTTTACTTTTGTTATCAGCATCCTTAACAGTTTGAAGTATAAATGGCATTGCATCTATAATTCCCTGTGCTACTATGTGTTGGATAGCACTATTGTCCACTTGGTTTCCATTGTTATTGACACTCGGATTATCATTAACCACGTTAGTGTTACTCTGCTTATCGTTATTCAGATTTCCTTGATTTCCTTCGTCGGCCATCTGAATTTTAAACATTTATCCCATATTAATATCACAAGATAGTAAGTAATATAGTTGATCACATGACACACAATCTAACCAAAAACGTAGATCATTGCTACTTTACTCTTTTCATATACTTATGCGTCTATTACACACTAGTACAGAAATAAAGATTACAATACCAACAGAAATAAAATAGTAATATGCATCCGTACACACATATGTTTATTTTATTATTATTATTATTTTTTTTATTATTATTACTACCGCTTCCTCCATTCTAACATTCATGGATATGGATTCATCCAAAAATCCATATTGCGTTCATCGTATTTCCATACGAGACGCTCTCCCACTTGACGCATTCTCTCACTGTTCTCTAAAATTTCCTCCCCGAAAATCCTAAGTCCTTGAACGTTTTCTGCACTCATTGGGGGTGCAGGTTCTCGGACTGAGTTTGGAATCTGGGGTGCATTTTCCTGATATGGGGGTGACAATTCCTGAAATTGGTAAGGATCCTCTAATATCTCCCTAATATAATCATCTTGATAATAGGGGTCTAAAGGGTCCATACCTGGGTAAGCTTCTATGTTTTGTATGGGTGGATAATCCTGGATAGGGTAACGTTGCACAAAGTCTCTATTGTCGTCCCACCAGGGGTCATAATTCGGGTCTATGGGGTTTGGTGCAGGCACTCTAGGGATTTCTTCTGGGTTAAAGTTGTGCATCTCCACTTGGTTTTCCTGATTTTCTATTTCCATGGGCTGTTCTGGGTTTTGTGGTTGTGGGGCTACTAGTTGTTCCAGACCTGGGTCAGCAGCAGTTGTAGCTAAGATATGGAAATTTGCTAGGCTTCTATTTAGCATATCTTGAGTATGAGCATCTGTCTCTCTCTTAATAGCTGCTAAAGCCCTTTGCTGTTGCAATTTTCGCATTCTCTTCCTACGAGCAAAAGCTTCTTTACTGAACCATCCTCGTTTCTTAGTAGGAAATGGTTCTTCAGATTGAGCTCTAAAGGCAAATATTCCTTCTTCCTGATCAGCAGTATACCCAGAGAGGGCAGGCTGTGATGATGTACCTTCACTCCTAGGTGAATCAGCTAACTGACGATTCACGTCTGATGGTCCTTGATCACTCATACTGAAAACTAACAGATAGTCAAATAACACATAACCAATAAATACAGTTATGCACATATTTCCGTAATTATTTCCTAACACAAAATTTAGAATTTAAGTGTCAGCAGAACACTTCTTTGGCTTAGACCAGTGGCTAGGCTCTGATACCACCTTCTGTCGCAACCCCCGATCCCTGATTTCCGGGAACGGGCGGACGCGAGCTCAGAGTTTTGGTGGTATCAGGTTTATTTAATCTTGCAGCGGAATTTACATCAGGACCGTAGTTAGGAAATGTTTATCAGAGTAAAACCACCATATTTAATATTAATAAACACATGGGTAAAACCCAAGTTTCTTATTACAATACATTTATAGGGATAAACCCTATTTTATTGAATTTAAAACATCGTTTATTAGGTAACTTTTATAGCCACATTTTTCCCAAGCCTTCAGTGCTCTCCAGCTGGCTTTTTAATAATTGGCTTTCACATTGGGTTACCTGAAACGCGTTTTAAAAACATTTGTCAGTCGGAAATACTGGTGAGTGAATCCCAGTTTAATCAAGAAACATTTAATTAAAACAGTATCGAGGAGGATTACAATGTTTATGTCTACACAATTACTCCAATTGGTACTATCAATCCACTGACTTGTGGGTCATATTACACATTGGCTAACTCATTGTCCCAATGGTAACGTACTGTCATACTCGACTTACTACTCGCAGGTAGTACAAATTTTGTATACAAAACCCCAACATACCGGACAGTAATTGAAGACTACAAAGACTCAATCACTGCTTAATTACTTTGTAAAACATTTAAGGTTTTGTAAAAACTGTTAATAAAACGGAGATTACTCACATTGCTGTCTTAGGCTTTTCGTAAGGGTTTCCTGGCTATAATCTATAATTTATACAAATGTACATTGGTTAGTATCATAACCCTTTGAAAATATTAATAATACCCTCCCCGAGACGGCATTCCAACAACTACGTCGGGCAAAACCACGACAGTTGTTACGGAACCCTAAATCAATCGGGCAGCGTAACTATTATGAAACTGGGGTTATAATACTTACAACGGAGCAGAACCTCGCTAATTAGGGGTATAGTACCCGAAATATTAGAACTTCTCTACAGAATTTCGAGATTGAAAGAAAGAAATGAGCGATGGAAATCGTAAACTGATGCTACCTATTTATAGTGCTGAAATCTGTCCTTCACGCGGCCCGCGTAAGGTAAGGCTAAGCCTTACGCGGCCCGCGTCAACACGCGGTCAACATATAGCTTTACCTGATCACCAAGTAGGCTCGACACGATGTCGACACGTGTCGGCTCAGGGATGTGCCACCATTTGGAACACGCGCGGCCCGCGTTAATGTAAACTTAAGCTTACGCGGCCCGCTTGAACTTAAGAATTCAGCGGAGTCCGGTCAACACTTTCATACGGCCCGCGTAATAGCATGGGGTGGGTCTACGCGGCCCGCCTCAGCCCTATATTTCATGTTTTTCATTTATTTAATAAACTATAACATATATCGGGCTCGGTTTTCACATACGGGGTGTAATATAAGATATATGTGGACATTTTATAATATACTAAGGCGTCTAAAATATTTATGAGGGCGATGGTTTATCGAGGGTTGTTACACACTCCAATACCATAAATGCTACACTTAACCAGATTCACCTTTAGACCAGACGCGAGATAGAAACATCTCAATAACCGTCTAAGGTTATTTATGTTTGACACGGACCACTCACCCAAAAACATCACGTCATCCGCATAAATCAATTGAGACAATGGCGGGCCTACAGCGGTAATATCAATGCCTCTAAATAAACCACTAGATACATTTTTTCTCATAATACAAGTCAAGGCTTCCATAACTATTACAAAAAGAAAGGGCGATAATGGGTCACCTTGTCGGAGGCCACGGGAGCAATCAAATTCCCTGGTTGGCGAGCCATTAACCAGGACAGAAGCTCTAGCAGAGTACAGTGTAGCCATGATCCATGATCTACATTTGCTCGGAAACTTCATCTGGGCCATAATCGAATCCAGAAAAGACCAATTAACAGAATTGTAAGCCTTATTGATATCTACTTTAAAGAACATTCCAACCCGCTTATTCTTCCTTAACCAACTCAACACCTCATTTAGAATTAGTGGGCCATCCATTATATTCCTACCAGCTAGGAATGCCGACTGTTGTTCCGAAATCAGATTTCCTAACACCTTCTTTAGTCGGTTAACAAGCACTTTGGATATAACCTTATTAATCATACCAATTAGGCTAATCGGCCTAAAATTTGTTGGGCCAACAGGATCTTTGACCTTTGGGATCAAAGCAATGAAAGAGGACGTACAACCCTTATTAATCGAACCCTCCACATAAAACTTATTGAACAACCGGACAAGATCAACCCGGAGACCCTCCCAACACCTTTTAATGAACTTAAAATTGAACCCATCAGGCCCAGGAGCCCGATCGCCCTCACACTCCCATACAGCTGCTTTAATTTCCTCCACTGTAAACGGCCGTTCCAACATTGTAGCCTCAGAGTCCGAGATAGTAGCAATACCAGGACACACCAAACCAGGCCTATCAGTCATTGGCTCAGAAAACTGGAGTTTAAAAAACTCATATAGGGATTCTTTAATGGATAAGGGATTGGTTATCCACTCGCCGTCGATCATCAAACCATTCATTCTATTTTTACTTATATTTGAATTAATCACAAGATGAAAGAAACTTGAATTCTCATCTCCGTCAACAGCCCATTTAGACCTGGATTTTTGGCGTAAATCCAACTGTTTCATCCTGTCAAATTCAGCCACATAGTTCCTACATTCCACTCTTTCAACCAATTCCTCTTCCACTAGTACCCTTTCCTCTGCCAGACTTTCAATGAACGCCAACCTCACCTTTTTCCCACCATAGATCCCCTCCCTTCTATCTTTCTCAGCTTTCAGCCATGTTTTAATATTATTTTTTAACCACCTCAAGTTGATAGCAAGAGCAAGATCCTCCGGCCCCGAGAAATTAAATTCCCCACATTTCAGTAAAAGATAATCAAGAAACCCCGTATATTCAAACCATGAATTAAAAAATCTAAATGGGATATGACCGAAGTCCGACTGAACCTTGGATAAAACAATAGGCCGATGGTCAGAAACTTCCCTAGCCAATGCAACGACTGTTGCATTTGGCCATCTTTCTCTAAAACCCAAGCACAGAAGAAATCGATCAAGTTTACTCAATTTTCTACCGTTGTCTGAAATATAAGTTGATGTGCACAAAATGCAACATATAAATTACATCAATTGTGGCATAAAACTAACCCTTTTTTAGTACTAATGTTGGAAAAAGTGTGTTTTTGTCTTCCTTTTGTATTTTCAGGATTAAATGAGCTCAAATGAACAAAAGAAGCAAAAAGGCAGCTAAATCTAACATAAATACAATAAAAGGAACAAACGTGAATTGCCCGGCCTCCCCGACAGCATCTTCCCAAGCAAAACAAAAGAACAGAAGGCTGAACACGCCCCGTGCTCAATGAGCACGGGGGCGCGCCCAAGTGTCAGCAGAAAAGACAAAGCTGTAGAAGCTTCTATCAACCACCAGGGGGTCGTGCTCAGCGGACACGGGGCCGTGGTCAACTCTAAGATTCGCAGAATATGGGGAAATCTTGATAGTACAGATACGCTTCCGCACACGGGGCCGTGCCTAGCGGACACGGGGGTGTGGTCAACTAATGCAGACAAACTGCAATTAATGAAGACAGAGAAGAAGGATTGACCCGGGGCCGTGCCCGAGCTGCTGTTCAGGCTATAAATAGGGGTGCTTGGCTCATTTGCAAACCATCCCTTGGCACACCACCTTTCTCACACTTCACCCACCACCCACCACCATCACAACACCATCATCCACCACCACCACCACCACCATCATCCATCATCCATCGTAGAGTGTGTAGTCGTCTCTGTCGCAACCCCCGATCCCTTATCTGTCCCGGGAAATGGCGGACGCGAACTAAGAATTTCGGTGGTATCATGTCACACCCCCAAAATCCACCATGCGGAGTATCACCGCTTGGAGGTGTGACGTGACCAGGATCGAGCCACCAATCATATTGAACATCGTAATTAAGCAAATAAGACCAACCACAATACGATTGGTGACCAAAGCTAGTTAACCATGTTTAGTTTAAACAGCGGAAGCATAAAAGTAAATCCAGAAGCATAAGTCCCATAGTTCATAAGTTTAAAGTCCAAAATGTAGGTTTAATAAGTTCATAAGGATTAAATGTTTAACACGGGACTTAACATCCATATTCCACAACAACCTCCTCCTCGTGCAAGCTCCGTAAGCATCTAGCGACCTGTAAGGCATGTAACAACGAGTCAACAACAAAGTTGAGTGAGTTCACGTTTGGTTGTTTAGTTTTAAGTTGTTTCTGAAAAACATGGTTTGACTTTCGTTGGCTTAATTGCCGTGGGGGTTACCCCGTAGTTGAAAGTATGTTTAACCAGTTCCTTTTTCATTACCCAAACCATAACCATAATTAGTGGGAGCTTTCCCCGTGTGAACTACTAGACGGTATGATATCGACTACTACGCAAATAAGTTGTGCCCTATATCAGTGTCTATCATCACTGATAGTCTGCCATAGTCCATTAGTACACGCCCGTCCGACTGGCACGGTGTGAGGTTTGTTAAATCTAATAGCGCTATTAACTAATGACCCGCTCGCCATTGGCCTTAAGGAAAGAGATGATGCCTACAACAACACCACTCTTGTCGCCACGAATTACGAGGGGTTCTTTACCAGAACGAGGGATACGGACGATTTTCTCCTTGCAAATAATCTCCGCTTGGTGTTGAGATAACCAATCCATTCCAATGACAACGTCAAAACTACCCAGAACGATAGGAATGAGGTCGATAGAAAAGGTCTGATCGGCAAGGACAAGCTCGCAACCCTTAACTATGTGTGTGGCTTCAAGACTTTTATCGTTTGCTAGTTGTACCATGTGTTTGGTGGTCAAAAGTGTTGGGGTGCGCTTAAGTATTTGACTAAATTTTAGAGACACATAACTGGTATCGGCACCCGAATCAAATAAAACAGTAACAAAGAAATCATCCAGAAGAAACTTACCCATCACATTGTTGGGATCGTTCCTCGCGTCACCCTGACCTAGCACGAAGACACGTCCCCTGGCGCCATTGCCGTTATTGTTACCCCCGTTGTTGCCTCCATTGTTGTTCCCGTTTCCATGGTTGTTGTTCTGATTCTGATCTCGATTCAGCTGTGGACAGTACCTCTTGTAGTGACCTTCAGCACCGCACTGGAAGCATCCTTTGTTGTTACCTTGTTGTTGCTGCTGCTGGCGTTGATTTGGTGGGGCTTGCTGATGCTGCCGGTTCTGATTCGCTGGACGCTGACTCCTGTAATCCCTTGCAACATGACCAGGCTTTTTGCACCGATGACAGTTGCCTTTACTGCATGGCCCGCTGTGGTGCAAGTTGCAGCGATTACATTTGGGGTGATTCCCCTTGTATCCACCCTGCCCTTGATTTCCAGAAGGCTGCTGACTGGGGCTCCTATGGTCCTCAGTCCTCCGTTGCTGAGACTGAGACTGAACAGAGGTAGAGCCTTTGCCCGAATTTCCATCCCATTTTCGCTTATCTTTGCTGGAAGCACCAGTAGCAGTAGTGCTAACGCGCTTGGGTAGCTTGCCCTCTTCCACCGCCTGATCGGTGAGTTGGTGCGCCAAACGAATGACTTGTTGGATTGTGGAAAGGTTGGCCTCAATTACAGACCCTTGGATCTCCGGGACTAAGCCTCTGAGGTACAGCTTGATCCGTCTAGATATGGGTCGTGACAAGTTAGGACATAAGTCAGCCAAGTTGTTGGACCTTTTTGTGTACGCCTCAATTTCTGATCCTTCCATCTTCAAACCATAATACTCTGTTTCAAGTTCCAGAATGTCATCCAGGTGGCAGAATTTTTCCTTAATCAAATCCTTGAAGTCGCTCCAGAGGGTGGCATTTGCGTCTGCCAATCCGAGCATCTGGACTTGTGCGTTCCACCAAGAATACGCTTTCCCTTGCAACATGACAGTAGCGTACTCTACTCGTTTGTTGGCAGGGCTTTCACTTTCTTCGAATGTATATTCGATTCTTCGGATCCAGTGCAGAAGGTCGATTGCTCTTCCAGTGTCGTCGAAAGTGGGAGGTTTGCATTCCAGGAACGCCTTGAAGGTGCCTATGCGTGTTTGAGAGTGCATGGGTTGACTTCCTGTTTGGGTTGCTAAGGCTTCAGCAATCCTTTCGTTAATCAAGGTCATCAGCTGACCCTGGGTCATGTCGAGACGTCCACTCATGATCTTCACATCGAAGGAACATACGTAAGAAAGGTGTCGCAAGGTGCGTAAGTGTGGGGTGACAGAAGAGAGTAAGCACACAAGGTTCAAATAGCAGTTATTACATTAACTAACGCATACTATGATCAATTGTGCTACTAGCAGGTAGGCAATACAAACATAAACCATATTACCTATAATGTTGAGTCTTGCACGTGGAGCGAAGCGTCGTTGTGGATCGTTGAGCACTGTACAGGTTATAGTCTGGTTTTATCAAAAAGCTTTTCCCCTTTTTAAAACCAAGTTCACTATAACCAATGGCTCTGATACCAATCTGTCACACCCCTAAAATCCACCATGCGGAGTATCACCGCTTGGAGGCGTGACGTGACCAGGATCGAGCCACCAATCATATTGAACATCGTAATTAAGCAAATAAGACCAACCACTATACGATTGGTGACCAAAGCTAGTTAACCATGTTTAGTTTAAACAGCGGAAGCATAAAAGTAAATCCAAAAGCACAAGTCCCATAGTTCATAAGTTTAAAGTCCAAAACGTAGGTTTAATAAGTTCATAAGGATTAAATGTTTAACACGGGACTTAACATCCATATTCCACAACAACCTCCTCCTCGTGCAAGCTCCGTAAGCATCTAGCGACCTGTAAGGCATGTAACAACGAGTCAACAACAAAGTTGAGTGAGTTCACGTTTGGTTGTTTAGTTTTAAGTTGTTTCTGAAAAACGTGGTTTGACTTTCGTTGGCTTAATTGCCGTGGGGGTTACCCGTAGTTGAAAGTATGTTTAACCAGTTCCTTTTTCATTACCCAAACCATAACCATAATTAGTGGGAGCTTTCCCCGTGTGAACTACTAGACGGTATGATATCGACTACTACGCAAATAAGTTGTGCCCTATATCAGTGTCTATCATCACTGATAGTCTGCCATAGTCCATTAGTACACGCCCGTCCGACTGGCACGGTGTGAGGTTTGTTAAACCTAATAGCGCTATTAACTAATGACCCGCTCGCCATTGGCCTCGGTGATTAAGTCGATATAATGAAGAGGGACTTATTGATAAAGTTTTGTCTAGCTAGTTTTTAAGGTTGTTGTCCTACACCAGGAGGACGAACGTACGTATTCTGCACCAGGAGAATTCGTAAGATTTATGGTGGCATCCTACCCAAGGAGGATGTCCGTACATATCCTACCCAAGGAGGATATGTAGGTTCCGTTTTAGTTTATTAACCCATTCCCAAACCACCGGGAATCCCATGCCTTGTAGAAAGTGTGAACTCACCTCGGTTTGCTCGGTTAGATTATCAAATATAGCTAACAGTCAAGGTCGGTCAATCACGTCCTAATATGATTACCAGTTAGTCATTTAGTGATTTTTAAATAGAGCACAAAGTTCCTACTCGTATCTATCACATAACATGCATCACTTTAACGGTTCATGCCCATATAAACTTCTCATCCATTCCCCACTCATAAACAAACATACGACATTGCACATAACACTTTTATAGAAATATAACATGTAATATCATTCTCGGATAACCTACCCGACATTTAGACACGCAAATCACTACTTATGTCGTTTCAGCTTTTATATTCAAAACTGGGCTGTTTTCGGGGATTTTAATAAAATAGTTAACTTGTTTCAAAAATTCTCAACTTTTTACAGAAGGTCTTAAATGATCCAAATATTATTGTGTAAAAATCTCGGGATCCAATTCATCACCAATATTTTATAAAAATTCATTTTCCGGACTGCAATCAGATTCATCTTTTTCTGATTGCAGTCCACGGAATAATTTATTAAAAATTCTTCGTAAGTTCGATTTACGAAATTCCAGTGAGAGAATTACAAATACATCAGTTGTCATCTACTGTACAAATTTCAGGGGCCGGTTCTACTCAGGTTTCAAGTTATGACTGAAAACGTATCGCCCATTTTACTGCAGTAAAACTCAGCTTTAGCTGCTGTCATAAAAACAGACTTTTAAAATAGTAAACGACCTCGAAAAATTACGATTCCAGTGCCATTTGCTTCGTTTTTCGAAAATACATAATTTAGGCTTCAGAAATTCTGTTTTTCGACTCATTATGATCTATTTACAGCCTGATGAAGTCGGCTGGAAATGTGATTCAGCATGTTCTTTATATCTTAAATGTTACTAATATTGTGTCAACAAATGTCCGAACAACGGATTTATCAAGGAACCAACGACCAAAAATCAAGCATGATTTAACCAACCCTAAACCAACAAGTTTCCATCTTCAAGTCTCATTCTTATGTAAACATTATGTAACTTTTATGTCCATGATTCTTGTTTAACACCTTTTAGTGTTATTATTTCTTTAGTGTGTTTGAACATAAGTAACATACTACAAATTTTAGCCATAAAATGAGATGATCAAAGGTTAAACAAGAGCTTACTACTAGCTTATAGCTAGGGATGATTCTC
>JARYGA010059220.1:0-39110 GCA_030545235.1 Helianthus tuberosus
CTGAGAAGAAAGCTTTAGCAGTGATCAAGATGTCCTTGCCTGAGGGAATTAAACATACCATCAAGCACTGTGGGACTTCTTATGAGCTGTGGGAAGCTTTAGAAAAATGTTATCAGAGTTCATCAAGACAGAGTGTAGGAGATCTTGCTTTAGATAAGGTAGCAGATGCTGTGAAAGAAGAGAAGGAAAAAGCTGATGAGGAGAATGTTGAGAAGAAGGCTGCAGAAGTTTCAAAGTGCATGAATGATGTGAATGAACTTACAACAGAGGTGAAGGTAACATCAGAACCTGTAAGTCATACATGTCAAAATTGCACTGAACTACAAGGTAAAGTTAACAGACTATCGGAGCAGAACAAAATTTTGTTAGCTGAATTGGAAAAACAAAAAGAGTCAAATGTTCTTTTGATTAAACGAGAGTCAAATTGTTTACACAAACTCGAGTCAAATGAACAAAAAATTAGCAGTTTAACAAGCAAAGTCAATGAACTGTTACAGATCATTGATTTGGCTCGTGAAACTGTGAAGGAAAAAACTAATGAATTTTCTGATAAGTGCAGGGAATTGGCCATTGCACAAGACCAAATTCTTGAACTTAAAGGAAAGTTAGACAAGTTTGGAAAATCTTCATTAGTTAGGACTCAAATTCAAGCAAGTTTGAAAAAGAGTAATGATAAAAAGGGTTTGGGGTTTAGTAAAGCCTCATCTTCTAAAAATCAAGACTACTCCTTTTTACCCGATGAAAATGAGTTAACTGATTTTGTGCCTACTACACCAGCTGTAGTGGATCCGATAGCTGTGGACTTGCCAAATAGTCCAGTTACTTTGAAAGAATCTGTTGAGTCTAGCAGTGCACCTCATAAATCGGATAAGGATACTGAAGACGAAAAGAAGAAAACATTTAAAAAGAGATTTAAGAAAAAGAGAAATTACAAGACAAAATCTTGTTTTAGATGCCACAACAAAGGGCACGTGGCGAGTTGTTGTCCTTTGAAGAAAAATAAGCAAAAAGTTGATGAAGTTAACAATGGGAATAGGGTTGGTTTAAATAATAATGTGCAACCACATTGTCAACGTAATCAACCAAGTTTTCAATCTAAGACTTCAACATCAAGACGATTTGATAGACCAAGAAGCAATTCTACACATTTTAGTCATTTTAATGGTAAATCAAATCAGTTTCAAAGTCAAAATAGAAATTTTGGATATCAAAATCGACACCATACTTTTGGTAATCGAAATTTTCAAAGAAGAAATGAATATAGGGGTTTTAATAACTCAAATGTTCAACAACATCCAAAATTTTTTCAAAATTCATGGTATAATAATGGGAGAAAAAGGTATCAAGATAATAATTTTCAAAGGTCGGAAAATCCGAGATTTTATTGGAACTCTCGTGATCAAAGACCTAGTGGAAGTTATAAATCTTGTTCAACAACAACATCCAAGACACAAGTAAGGTGTGATGGATATTGGTTAGAAGCTTCGTATGTGGATTTACATGGTCAACCCAAAACCGGTCAGGTTTGGGTTGTTAAGTCTAACTGAGTTGTTGAGTGTGTGCAGGATGACCAAGAAGGACTGTTGATGTGTTCGACAGTGGTTGTTCCTGTAAAGTGTCTAAGGTGAATAGTAGGTTAACATGGGTAACGAACTATTTACTTTAGTGATGGTTATGATTTTTCTAAACTTCAAATGTGAAAAACTTATTGTTAGATTGAAGTGGGAGTCTGTTTGTGTTTAAATTTCTATTTTTGAAACTTGCTCCATAAAAACATAAATTTAGGGGGAGAAATTTCCCTAAGCCAAAAAGAGTTTAGTTAGTGCGTGTGTTTAGGGGGAGTAAGTTATTCTTAAAAATCAAAAATAAAAAAAATAAAAAAAAATTGAAAAATCAAAACATAAAAAAAAATGAAAAATCAAAAATGAGTTATCACTGTGTGAAAAGGAGAAATGATAGTACATCAGCAAGTTAGACTGTCACACTGAAAATGAAATTAAATTGCTTAAGTGTGATAGCAGCTTCATTATATGATGTACCAGTAGGCAAAAAGCATGAAATAATCAACTTACCAATGTGATATAAACCTAAATACAACTGAATATGAGTGGGGAACACATCAGTGGTGTATGGTTTAATGACCTTAAATCTTGCGTTGATAGATTGCCAAAATCTGAAGTTTTTGGTCTTTATACTGTTATTTCATCTGGGGATATCTTGGCTGTTTGTCTGTTCAGAACTAAAATTGTATGTTGATGCATTTTTAGTGTCTGTAACTAGTCTTGTTTTAACGATGTAATTTGTATGGTCTTTTATTAATTATCGAGTCTGTATGTTATGTTGACCAAGTCAGATATCCTCCTATCTACTTGTGTACAACTTGTTTGTCTCTTTTGGTATGTAATGTATTATGAACAATGCATGTTGCATTAAAGGGTAGTTTTGTCATTACTATGTTTATATGTTGCTGATTGTTGCTGTCTGATAACAGGAACAAACACAACAGTTGCAGTCCTCGACGAATCAGACTTCTGTTTCGTCGTAACACTTCATGGCGAAACAGACCATTGTTCATACTTCTGTTTCGTTGAAGGTCATGACGAATCAGACCTTGATTCGTCATATCTTGACGAATCAGACCTTGATTCGTCATATCCTGACGAATCAGACCTTGATTCGTCATATCCTGACGAATCAGACCTTGATTCGTCATGTATTGGGCTGTTCCAGGCCCAATGTCTGGCCCATGTTCAGATTCGTCAAACACCATTGTGTTTCGTCGATATCTGTGGCCCAGGGACTATATAAGCAACACTTTGTGTTCATTTGAACTCAGAGATAAGAAACAGACCATAGTAACAAAACTCTGCCAAAATTTAGTCTGAACTGTGTTTGTATCAGTTGTAATAGGTTCTTATCCCGTTAATCAATCGAGTGTGTATCATTGATTAATCCGTTGTTATTATTGCTTTACGTGTTTGATTTGGCATAGTTACGTGGATTCCGCACGCGTAACCGTGTTTGCTATAAACAAGTGATTCGGTTCGTTATCGATCCTCAGATTACGGGACCTACAATTGGTATCAGAGCTTTAGGCTCTAATCCTTGTTTAAAATCAAACATTGTTCGGTTTTTATCAAGTTTTTGTGTGTGTTTTTCTGAAAATTTATTCTTGAAAAATCATTTTTCTGAAAAATATTCATAAAATCTGTTTGTTTGTTGTTATTTGCTAAGAGTTTTATCAAAAACCTTGTTAGATTTATTGCTTATACCTTGAACCGGGTTTTTAGTGAAAGTCTTGTGCATTATCGTGTTTTCGGAAATTTGTCCGGTCACCGGAAAACTCATAAGTTTACCGGGAAACTCTTTGTTCTTGTGTGTGTTCTTCATATCTTCATAGAGTTCATTGATAAAATTGTTCATTTGATCTTGTTGTGTTTAAATCAAAGTGTTACTCATTAAAATACATTAAGTGGACTTTTGTGTTTGTAACATTGGAACTCTAACTGAGAAAAACATACCTTGTGTCAGTTTAGATATTTTAAATATCTTAAACAGCTGTAAATATCTTAAACAGCTGTCTGAGACTCAGTTTTGACGAAACACACAGCCGACGAATCACATCTGTTTCGTCGCAACAACCTTGACGAATCAAACGTCTGTTTCGCCACAACATTTTTGACGAAACAAATTCTGTTTCGCCACAAATCACAATTATCACAAGTCTGTTTCGTCGTCATTCATTCAGACGAAACAAACCTGTTTCGTGAACTCTGTTTCGTCGAAAACAGATCTGTTTTAAACAGAGGACTTATATCAGCTTGCTTACTGTTTGTTTTCAAGTGTGTGTGCAGGTACTAACATATATACACAAATCATGGGTAGCAAAGGTCTGTGGGATTGGAGTTCAGAAGCAAGACCAAGTGAAAATCAGCCTTCACTTGCCGATTTGATGAACCAATTGCCTCAAAAACAACAAGCAGCAAATGCAAGTCAATGGGCAATGGTCTCTAATCAAAATCAAAACATACAGAATCTATTGCTCAGTGAAAGTGAGACGGGAAGCAACAATCGCCCGCCAAAGCTAAATCATATGAACGACTATCCAACTTGGAAGGGTCGTTTTCATACATACATTCAAGGGCAAAACGTTGAACTTTGGACATGTTTCACTACTGAATGTAGTCCGGAACTGGAAGCAGCAGCATCAACTACCGCTGGCATTTCTCATATGATTGAAGAAGATAAGAAAGCCTATGAATTAGAGAAGAAGGCGTTTGCTTATCTAACACAAGCTCTGCATAAAGACATCTATCATCAATTTTCTTATAGTAAGAGCACAAAAGCTTTATGGGATGCATTGGAAACAAGAGGAGAAGGAAATGAAGCTTCTAGAAAAATTCGCCATGATCTTTTAAAGAAAGAATTTGAGTCATTTCAATCTTTGGAAAATGAAAATCTAAATGATTTGACTTCTCGTTTCTATCATTTGATAAGTGAAATGAGCTCTTATAAGGTTGTTGTAAGTCATGTGGAAATGATTGCACGTTTAGCTGATGCTCTACCTCCTATATGGAGTCCATTCATTGAACTTCTAAAGCATACTGGTGCTCTGGATGGGGAAACTGTCACTATCTATGGATTTGTTCAGAAGTTGGAGCACAAGTACGAAGAAGAAAATCGGAAAGCTAAACGGATTGGAGCTCCTCAAAACACAGAAATTTATTTGCCTGGTTTCGCTCCTTCTGCAAGTTCTAGTTCTGGTCAGCAGCCTAAGCTTCAAACGGCGTTTGTTTCCAACACAAACTCATCTCCGTTTCCATTCAAACCACCACCACAACCAGAGTTTGATCTAGGAGCTTATCTTTCACAATCAATATCAAAATTCAAATCTCAAGATCAATCTCCACCGCAAGTTACTACTACTCAACCAGAGTTTGATTTAGGCGCTTATCTTTCGAAATCCTTATCAAAAGCACAACCACCACCACAACAAGTAAATTATACCAGCAATCCTCCATCCCAAGACACGAATACTATCAAAGTTGATACTTCAAACCTATCAAAAGTTAGCATTGAGGTTGCAAAGGAGCATTCGGAACTCATTAACACGATGGTCAGTGCTTACTGCGGTTTGGTTGCAGGTCAAATTGGGAACATCAGTATGACCAACGAAGATTACCAACAAATCGACCGTGATGAAATGGAGTTGATGGATATAAAGTGGGCGTTTGCGAGTGCAGTTAGAAGGGCAAAGGACTTCATGGCTCGAACGGGAAGAAGTTCCTTGGAAAGTAAGCAGGATACGAAGTACGGGTTTGATAAAGAAACCGTTACATGCTTCAATTGTGGCGAGAAGGGTCACTTTAAACGTGAATGCACTCGACCACCAAAGCAAGGCAATCAGAACCCTTTCAGAAATCAGACAGGTTCTTCAAATGCCAATCAAGGCAATCAAGACAATCGTGGAAGAGGGATAGTAGCTGTGAACAACACCACCAACCAGAACCAGTCTGGGCCATCAAACAACACTCGTGCATTGGTTGTTCAAACAGATGAAGGGTGTAATTGGTCTTTACAATTGGGGGAAGGTGATAATGAAGGAGGAGGAACCGCATGCTACGCAAAGATCATCAATCACATCAAGCACGTTCGTAGGGAAGAATTTTCTGAAAGTGACGACAGTTCGGGTTATACCGGGAGTTCTGATGAAGAAAGTTCTATTTCGGGTAATGTGAAAGAAGAAGCAAGTTCTATTGATGATTTGTTGAGTGAAGCAGAGGAGTTGAAGTCTCAGAAATCTGTTCTTATCGAGAAGGCTGGGATAGCATCTAAAGAAATGGAGAAGTTCTTCTCTGAAGACGGATCTTTTTCTTTTCAAACTGCCTTCATGGCAAATGTTTCAGCCTCTTCGAGTCAGGTAACATCTGAAACTCCTAGAATTTGTAATGACTGTGCTTATTTGAAACAGGAATTTGATAGAGTGAAACATGAATGTGACACAATTCATAGTCACAATCAACATTTGGTTGTTGATATGTCAAAGTGCAAAGAAGCAAATATGGCTTTAACAAGAAATGAAAAGGACTTTAAATCTTTAATTGAAAATTTAAAGAAAAGTGTTTCCGAAACTACTAAAGTTGTTTATCACAAACAAGTTAGTATTAACAAGTACATAAATCTCGTTGAGGAAACCAGAACGGAATTAGCCATTGCAAAATTGGCGCACGATGCGATCAAGCAAAAATTGGAGAGTTATTCTAACTCCCGATTTGTGCTCGATCACATAATTGACGTTCAACAACTGAAGAAAAACAAGAGTGGTGTTGGGTATAAGAAATGTCCGCCCCCTTTGAGACACAATTATGCAGCACCACCTGATGAAGAGGATATGCCTCGTTTTGAACCCAGTGTGCCTCTCAATTATGAGGAATTTACTACTGGATTAGGGTTCAAACCAGACAGCTCCTCGGGAACTTTATCTAATGAAACAGGAACTTCAACATCAGTGAGCCAAAGTCCTCCAATTGTTGAGGATTATGATTCATCTGATGATGAAACAGATGCAAATGACCAGGATGAATCACGTGATAAGAAAAAGGGAATAGAAATTCCAATTGAGAATCATATTCTTTGTGATCCTCCTATTCCTTTTGTGCAACAAGTTGCCAAAAATGTGATTAATCCTGTCATAAATGACAAGAAACCTGTGTCTACCGTTAAGAGTAACAATGTGTTGTATACTTTGGTTGGTGATTCTAAAATCTATTCAGATAATGATTTCCCAATTAAAAATGTCAATCCATCATCGATTGATAACGTTTTTGAAAATAACACAAGTAAGTTTTTGGGAAGGTCGATTCCGGGAGTTACTGTAACTCAATGTGATCAAATTCCTAAAGCTGAAATCAAAAAGAAATTTGGAAATCAAAACTTCCCAACAAAGCAACAACCGATTGCTCCTAAAGGTAAACAACCATATCAACGAGCTCAAAGGCCAGATGTTTCTAAATCAAAATCTGAAACAAATGGAGCTCGTTATCAAAAGAAAAACAATGATGTCAGATTTGTGGCATCTGAGGGTACTGATAAAATTGAGATTTTTGCTAACAAATCAAACACTGATTTTGTACAAAAAGTCAAGATTTTAAAGCGTAACAATCAGAATAATTACACTCAACATTCAAACGGGTGTAATGAAAAGGCTAGTACCTCAGGTTCTACAGGTTTGACATATGTGCCTCGATCCGTTTCTCCTAAGTTTGTTGAGAGGAGAACGTGTTTTAAATGTGGAGAGTTTGGACACATCATCAAAGATTGTGTTAACACTCCAAAAGATAAATTTGTTGAGAAAGTACCACCTGAAATGATTCACCCTCAATGTCGTACTGTTTCGTTAAAACATGATAAAAGAACGGTTAAAGAACAGGAAACGAAACAACGACATCAAAATGTGAAGAAAACAGAAAAGGCTTTAAAATCTGAGGTCAAATCTGTTCCAAAGGAACCAAGTTCACCTTTAAAACCAGAAGTTTCAAAATCTGTTTTCAAAACTCAATCTGGTAAACAAAAACAAACTTGGAAACCTAGGAAGGGTGAAGGTTCAGGGGGATTTGTTAGTTTGGAAAATCATCACCAGATCGAGATCACTATTCGTGATTCTCAGGGACGACCCAAGACCACTGTGGCTTGGGTCCCCAACCTTAACTAATCATTGGATGATTCGTGCAGGATGTTCCAGGAGGAACTATCAGTAGTCATTGGATTGTTGATAGTGGGGCATCCAGGCACATGACGGGCGACTTACGGCTTCTGTACGATGTGAGAAATATTAGAGGAGGCTATGTCGCGTTCGCAGGAGACAAAGGCGGATATATCACCGGAGAAGGAATGATCTCCAATGGTGTGGTATGCTTCGAAAAGATTAATTATGTTCGTCAACTTGATCATAATCTTCTCAGTGTGTCGCAAATCTGCGATAAAAAGTTCACCGTGCATTTTGATGATGCCGGTTGTTATGTGCTTAAACCTGGATTCAAGATTCCTGATGAATGGATTCTCTTATCGGCTCCAAGAATTAATGATCTTTATATTCTTGACATGAGCCAAGCCATTACGACATCTGCGCAAGTACAATGTTTTGTCTCAAAAGCCACAGAGAAGGAGTCTATTTCTTGGCACAGAAGAATGGGGCACATTCACTTGAAGAAAATGAACCATTTGGTGAAAAACAATCTTGTGAATGGTGTGCCTGTGAGAAGTTTTCATCTACAAGATATCTGTGTTTCGTGCCAGAAAGGGAAACAAACAAAGAAATCTCACCCTCTGAAGAAAATCAATTCTGTTAGCATGCCTCTCGAACGTCTTCATATGGACCTCTTTGGACCAATGAAGCACAAGACAACATTCGGAGATGCTTACTGTCTGGTTGTTACTGATGATTATTCTAGATTTTCTTGGGTAGCTTTCATGGCACACAAGAGTGATACTCCTGGAATTCTCAAGGATCTTCTCACAATGTTGGAGAATTTATACACTTTGAAAGTGAAGAGGATCCGAAGCGACAATGGAACTGAATTCAAGAACCGTGTGATGGATGAGTTCTGTACTTCTAAAGGCATTCTTCATGAATACAGTTCTCGCTATACTCCACAACAAAACGGTGTCGCTGAGAGGAAGAATCGTACGATTATTGAGACTGCAAGAACTATGTTAGTAGAGTCGGAGCTTCCTGTTCAATTCTGGGCAGAAGCTGTGTCGACTGCTTGCTACACTTTGAACAGAGTTCTTACAGTTAAGAGGCATGGCAAAACATGTTTCGAACTTCTACAGAAAAGGAAACCGGATCTTTCTTTCCTTGAACCCTTTGGTGGTCCATGTACCATGATTGACCCAGATGGTAAGTTTGGCGCAAAAGCTATCGAAGGTTTCTTCCTTGGATATGCAACTCCAAATTGTCGTGTATGGAATCTGACCACCAAAAAGATTGAGCTTTGGAATGAAGTAAGGGTTCAAAGGTATACAAGTCCTGTTAGAGCTCCGGGTGATCCTTGGATGTTCGATTACGATGGGATATTCGACTCCTTTAATCTGCCTACCTTTGATGAAGAATCTGCAGCTGTTCAAATGTTATTTGATAGTGACAACGCTGCTGGCTCGCCATTGGTAAGACCTGTTATTGTTAGCCCTGAAGGTTCTAATTCAGTTAACAATACAGTTCAAAATGAGGTATTTGAAGATGCTACTGAGTCATCGGAAGATGATGAACATCTAGATGCGACTGAAGGCACTTCTGCCCCGGTTGCTCCTGTTCAAGGCTCTTCTTTAGAAACTCCTCAAGTGCAGAATGATGATACTGCTGAAGGGAATGACTCCACCTCCACGCATATACCCGGTGCGGAGTTGGTTGCTGATCTTAATCTTAACAATTTGGGTATTGATACAAGTGTTCCTGAACATCCTGAATTGAGGATTCACAATATCCATCCACAGCAGAACATTATAGGAGATGTCCAAAGCGGTGTGCAGACGCGTAATCAGCTTAGAAATAACCCAAATGCTGGTTTATATTCAGCCATTAGAGAATCTGGTCTTCAAAATGATTGGTCCTTTGCTTGTTACGTTTCACAAGAAGAACCAAAGTCTTGGAAGGATGCTTTAAAAGATAATTCTTGGGTTGAAGCCATGCAGGACGAACTGCAACAATTTCAAAAGCTTGGTGTTTGGAAGCTTGTTGAAAAGCCGGATAATTACAAGAAAATTGGCACACGATGGGTTTACAAATGCAAGAAGGACGACCGTGGGATTGTTATTCGCAACAAGGCGAGACTGGTTGTTCAGGGTTTTCGCCAGATAGAAGGCATTGACTACAATGAAGTTTATGCACCTGTTGCACGTCTGGAAGCTATTCGAATCTTCTTAGCTTATGCTTCTTTCAAAGGATTCAAAGTTTACCAGATGGACGTTAAAAGTGCGTTTCTTCATGGTATTGTTCAAGAAGAGGTGCATGTCGAACAACCTCCAGGTTTTGAAGATCCTATTCACCCCGATCGGGTTTGGTTGCTCAACAAAGCTCTTTATGGTCTACATCAAGCACCTAGGGCTTGGTACGCAACCTTATCAAACTATCTTCTGGAGAATGGATTTCGACGAGGTCTTATTGATTGCACACTCTTTATCAAGGAACAAAATGGAGATCTTCTGCTGGTGCAGGTATATGTTGATGATATAATATTTGGTTCCACTAATGATTCTTTGTGCAGGCAATTCGAACGAGTTATGCAAGAAAAATTCGAAATGAGCGCAATGGGGGAGATGACTTTCTTCTTGGGCCTACAAGTTCAACAAACAGAGTCTGGGATATTCATCCATCAGACTAAATATGTTGGTGACATTTTGAACCGATTCCAAATGTCAGATGCAACGCCCATTGGTACCCCTCTTCCGCAGAATCACGGGATTACTCCGGATTTGAAGGGTGAAAGCATCAACTCTTCATACTATCGTGCCATGATCGGATCTCTCATGTATCTCACCGCTTCAAGACCTGACATAATGTATCCAACATGCCTGCTTGCAAGATATCAAGCAAACCCGAAGGCCTCTCATCAGTCAGCTATCAAAAGGATTTTTCGCTATTTGAAGGGATGCCCGGACCTTGGTCTTTGGTACCCTAGGGATGATAGCTTTGAATTAATTGCATACAGTGATTCTGATTTTGGTGGATGCAAAATCGATGGCAAATCGACAACAGCAGGATGTCAGTTCTTAGGAAATCGCCTGGTCACGTGGCAGTGCAAGAAGCAAACGTGTGTTGCTACATCAACATGTGAAGCAGAATATATTGCTGCCTCGAGTTGTTGCTCCCAAGTTCTTTGGATACAACAACAAATGCGCGACTACGGTTTAGAATTCCTATCTACTAATATTTTCGTTGATAATAATGCTGCCTTACAGATCACTAGAAATCCTGTGCAGCATTCCAAGACTAAACACATCGACATTAAATATCACTTCAAACGTGATTGTTTTGACAAGAAATTAATCGATGTCGTTCATGTCCCCACTGATCACCAACGTGCCGACCTGTTTACAAAAGCTTTTGATAAATCACGTTTTGATTATCTACTTTTGGTCAATGGCATTAAGGTGATACCCGAGTAAACTTCTTTGGCTGTTCGTTTTTGTAAATATTTTCTTTATAATCTTTGAAAATTCAAAAAGATTTTAGTTTTCGTAAACTTTGCGAATTTTAGGGGGAGATATTTCAAGAAAAAAAAAAAAAAAAACATTGAAAAAGTTCAAAATCCAAAAAGATGTCTTTACTTTCTGTCGTTTCGTTTTGAAAAATTCAAAAATTCAAAAACAATAGAAAAACCAAAAATGAGTTTCTTGGATAAAGGAAAATGATGAAATTCACTGGTGTGGTCGGTCAATGTGCTCAAAATGCAAAATAAAAAAAAATGATAAGTATCTCTACTAACGATGTATCGGTAGGCTCACAATCAGACTAAAATGTGCAGGATGATACAAACCTAACAGACTTCAAGTCAGGTGGGAACCATTCATTGGCATATGGTCTTAGTACCGAAATCTTGTTTGAGAGATTACCGAGATCTGAAATATTCGGTCTTTATGCTGCTTATCATCTGGGTATCATGGTTGTATCAAACCGTAAAAATAACGGAGACGAAGTCTAAGATCTTCCATGATACTATACATACGTGTACATACTGCATTCGACCTCAATAAGTGATCAACAATCACATGTCCAAACAAAATAAGTGATAAATTATCACAGATTCTTTGCGGGAGTCAAGTTCGTCTCTCTGCTGTACGGAAGTACTGACCTGTTCACGGACTTGCTCCTGTGCCCTCATGCATCTGAAAATCAAGTTCCTCATCAATAAGTGATTTTATCACATAGGACTTGTTTTCAATCAAATAAGTGAGTCTCTCACATTTTTATACGGTCAAACAGATGATAATCGGTATACTCACCGGTAAGATGAATTCTCGTGCATACCTTGATACGGGAATGTGTCGTGAGTGGATTTACATCGACTTGTAAGTAAAATCCTTACCGTTAATCGTATCTCTTAAATTATGATTATGTCTGATCAGTTTGAGCTTATGTGGACCACAATACCGATAATCGAGGTAGTATACTTATCCAGAGCTTTAAACAGAATCAAAATCATGTTGACTAAGACCGTAAGCTGGTATGATTCCTTGTCCTCGAGATTCGCAAAAAGATTGCACTTGTACAGTTGTTTAGTGTTTTTAACAGTTTTCCGCATTTTCATTTAGTTTACCGTACTTTAAATTTGTTTTTAGTATATTTGTGTAAAGTTCGTTTTTGATTAAGCCGAAGTTGTTGCTTGGTGTTTTCTACCGGAAGCCGGAAACCTTCTTCATAAAAACGTTCTTGCATTTGAAAATTCAAACTGAATGGAATTGTGTTCATAATCTGTTTTGACTGCAAAATATTTCCAGCCTGTGTTACTGTTTTGACTGCAAAATATTTCCAGCCTGGGTGTTACTGTTTTGAAAAATCTGTTGGTGAAACAGACTTGTCGACGTATCACAAGTGTCGACGAATCACAATAGTCGACGAATCAGACGTTAGTCGGCGAATCAAATCTGATTCGTCATAACAGACGACGAATCACAGGAGCCCAACTCTGTTTCGTCATGGGCTAAAAGTTTAGGCCCATGTTCAAGCCCAAATTTCTGTTTCGCCGAGCCCATTTCAGTTTCGTCGAATCCTCTGATTCGTCGAGACAAAGGAGTATATATAGGTCCCACATGGTCACTTTTTCAAAACATATCAGTTATCTTCTTCTTCTTCAACCAAAACCCAAACCTACGGTTACTCTCACAAATCGTTCAAAACATCAGTTTTTTACTCAAAATTTTACAAACATCAAAGGTAGTAACATGTTCTGATTTACATTCCGAACACTTTGAACCGTCGGGTTTTTCATCCGAAAACCCTCAGAAACCATTTTGAAACCTTGTTTTTCTTTGATTAAATATGTGTTGTTGATGCATGTTATTGTGTTTTTACCTTCTGATCTTGATAGATTTAGGTTTATGTGTTTGTTTTGCTTTGATTTGTTAGTGGTTTTTATAAACAAAAACAGGGGTTTGTACTTAATGATGGTATTATCTGTTTTTACAAGGTTTTTGTTCGGAAAAACATTTATGGGTGTTTATAAATGGGTTGGGTAAATAATGTTGATTGAATGTGTTTATGTTCATATCTGATGTGTGTTTAAACCCAATCCGGCGAAACTGATAAAACCCCCAAATTGACGAATCTGATTTAACCCTAATTCCGGCGAATCAACCATTCGACGAATCAGACGACGAATCAAACATGACGAATCAAAATGGAACGAAATAGACTCGACGAATCAAAAAGTCGACGAATCAAACCAGTCAATGGTCAAACCTCTGTTTCGTCGTTCAATGTTCTGTTTCGTCGTTGATACTCTGTTTCGTCGTCAATGCCTTAGCAGTTTTCTGATGTTGCTGGTTGTTCACAGTAGACATGTTTAAATAGGTTATCTGATATGTGAATACATGAAAGTGTATTCATACATGTCTAAATGCTATGTTATGTAAATTGTGACTTATTCTGGACATTTTCATGTACAGATGGCTCCTAAAGCACAGCAAGAAAAGGGAAAACGCAAGAAGGCGATCAAGAAAGAAAACAAAACCGAAGAAGAGATTATGTCAGAAAAACGCCATAATCAAGTTGCATATTTGGATCCGGAAGACAAGCTCGTTGAATTTAAAGATATGACGAAGTGGATCAGGGAGTCACGTATCAATTATGCTGTTACATACTCGACACCCGTCTACAAATCTCTCATTAAAGCGTTCTGGGATTCTGCAAACGTCGTTCAAATCGATGGAAAGGATATTATCAGAGGTCGTGTTAATGATCTGTATGTCGTTGTTACTCCGGAGATATTGAATCAAGTTCTTCAATTACAAGATCAACCGAATGCACCTTATTCAATACCAATCATGTGTTCGCGAGGCTGTTTACTAAGGATGAAATGCAAAGGAGATCTTTTCGTCAAACAAATCAACAAAGGTGATCTTCCATTAAGATACAAGTTTTTATTACATGTGCTTATTCAGAGTCTCAGCAATAGACGAGCTGGATATGATATGGCGGGAGATGATCTTGTTGGGTTCATGGTTGCTCTGGTGTTAAACAAACCGTTTAGCATCTCGAAGTACATTTTTAGCAACATGAAAGAGAACATGACAAGGACTGGTAGTAGAACCACAGGAAACAAGTTTTGGATGTATCCACGGTTTCTGCAAATGATAATGAATGTTCAGCATCCAGACCTTCCAAAAGATGAAAATGATCTGTTGAAAATAGAGGCAATGAATTTCAACTCCTTACGACTAATCAAGACGATGGCGGCCAAAAGATACACAGAAAGTGTTCCTCCAAGGAAGCTTTTTGGCGCTCTAGTGAATCCTGATTATGTTGCTCCTGCAAATGACAAATGGCGTCATGAAGACAGTCAATCAGACAATGAAGAACCTGAATTGGAAAGGTTAAGAATAGAAAAATTTGGTCCTGACCCAGTTGATTCAGATGAATCTGGTAGTGATGATGATGAAAGTGGTGGAGATAGTGATGCAGGTGATGCAGGTGCTGTTAGTACTGCTGTTGGTACATCAAGCAAGGGTGCTGTTTCTGGTACATCAGATAGTAGTTCGTCAGCGAGTGGTGATGATGGAACTGATTCGAGTTCTAGTGATCATTTAGTTGAACCTGGTTATGAAATGTATATTGATATACATGGAGTAAGAAGGTATAGAAAGATTAGAACAGAGGATGATCCAGAGTATGTTCCAGAGGATCCTGAAGGTGAAAGGAGAACAAAAAGAAGAGCAGAGAAAGCTGTTGAAGTACAAAAGAAGAAACCTAGGAGATATCTGAGTACTTATACTCGGAAATCTGTGCCTCAGGAGTCTTCATCTATTCCTCAGGAGCCTGTGCAAGAAACTCCTACTGTAGTTACTTCAGCTATGGAAACTCCAGTTGCTCCAGTTGTTACACCAGCTACTGCTACTCCATCTGTTGGTCCTCAGGAAGTTCCTATAAGATCTATGGCTTCAGCTATCAGGGCAACTACTTCTGAAATCAGTGCTGAACGTCATAAGACTTTTGCTGGATTTTCTCAAAATGAAAAGATCAACTATCTGTTTTCTACACTTGAAGCGGCTGCTGATCGTCTTCAAAGGCAATCTCATTTTGGAAATCTCACGAAGCATGACCAACTTAAACAATCTGTGGAACTTAACAAATTGAAGTCAATGGTTGGTCAACAGCAAACAGTTATAGAGCGACAACAAGGTGAAATTGATGCGCTTAAAGCTGAAAATGCTCGCTTGAAGGCTATTGATGAAGAGAAAGAGAGAAGGCTTGCCATTCTGTGGGACTATCATTGTAAACAACAAGAGGTGTTAAAGAAAAAGGATGATGATACAGAAGATCAAGGAAATCCTGATACCTCTGGTACATCACATAAACAGCTTACCACACTTGCTTCTGAAGTTGTTACAGTTCAACCTACCGTTGTTGAATCATCTCAGGGAACATCTACTGGAAAAGTACAACAGATAGAAGGTACTTCTTCTATTTTTAGCAGTGCTGATATTGCTCTACAAGCTGTTCATCCATTTACAGGAGAGTTGCTTGAAGAAGGGGAGTTGATAGAAGATCTTTCTCCGGAGCAATTGAGTATTTTACAGTCTATGAGAGAAGTGGATGATGCTGAAATAGACAAAATGTCTACTGAGACTGATACAACGAATGTTGAAGAGATTGATGAAATTGTGATTGAAGGTGACGCACCAAAATCAACCTATGTCAGAGAAGATGGTACTGAATTTGCATCATTTGATGAAAATTGGATGAAAGAAAACATTGATGACATAGATGAGCACTTGAAGAATATAAATTCTTATGAAAAAGACACAAATGCTTTTGCTGAATGGAGAAAACAGTTTTTATCCAAAGTGTCCAAGCCGTTACCTGAAAAAGCTCAAGTAGACTATCTGCAATTTGAAAAGAAGCCTAGTGGAAGGATCTTATGCTGGATGTTTGTTCAAGATATTCACTGCATTGCTATTAAACGTGAATATGGGATTCTGTATTTCAATTCACTACTGAGCATTCTTTCCTTACCATTCTATGATGTTTCTGCGTTGACAAGGCTTCAGCTTATCAATCGTGAAAAATACGATGGCGCTACTTTATTTGAGCGTCTGGTGAAAGTAAACAAGAAGACAGGCTGGAAGGATGAATCCTATAAGCCACAGTTTCCTGTTTATCAACCGATCAAGTTTACTCTTGATCCGGACACCAACACTTGCAGATATAAACTTGTTTATCAGCCTCCGAGGGTAGTAGATAAAATCCCATTGATGCCTATGAAGCAGGATTTTCTGGAAGACATGGCATTGTGGTGCTACGACTCGGATACTCATGAAGCTGTAATCGTGTTTCGAGATGGTCGTGCTAATTACCGGATGTTGGATCCAATGTGGATCGTCAACATGTCTGAAGCTGATATTGGCAGATTATATCGTCATGATATTTTCTATGAAGATCAAGATGCAAGACAAGCGTTAAAGTTTCAGCGAGTAGCATGTTTTTGCTACTACAGGGGTATTCATTCGGGCAGTTCGTGGTCCGAACAACACTGATGGAAGATTAGAAGACCAAAGACGAGTAACAGACAAGGGGGAGTTTGTTGATGCATTTTTAGTGTCTGTAACTAGTCTTGTTTTAACGATGTAATTTGTATGGTCTTTTATTAATTATCGAGTCTGTATGTTATCTTGACCAAGTCAGATATCCTCCTATCTACTTGTGTACAACTTGTTTGTCTCTTTTGGTATGTAATGTATTATGAACAATGCATGTTGCATTAAAGGGTAGTTTTGTCATTACTATGTTTATATGTTGCTGATTGTTGCTGTCTGATAACAGGAACAAACACAACAGTTGCAGTCCTCGACGAATCAGACTTCTGTTTCGTCGTAACACTTCATGGCGAAACAGACCATTGTTCATACTTCTGTTTCGTTGAAGGTCATGACGAATCAGACCTTGATTCGTCATATCCTGACGAATCAGACCTTGATTCGTCATGTATTGGGCTGTTCCAGGCCCAATGTCTGGCCCATGTTCAGATTCGTCAAACACCATTGTGTTTCGTCGATATCTGTGGCCCAGGGACTATATAAGCAACACTTTGTGTTCATTTGAACTCAGAGATAAGAAACAGACCATAGTAACAAAACTCTGCCAAAATTTAGTCTGAACTGTGTTTGTATCAGTTGTAATAGGTTCTTATCCCGTTAATCAATCGAGTGTGTATCATTGATTAATCCGTTGTTATTATTGCTTTACGTGTTTGATTTGGCATAGTTACGTGGATTCCGCACGCGTAACCGTGTTTGCTATAAACAAGTGATTCGGTTCGTTATCGATCCTCAGATTACGGGACCTACATTGTACATGACCCCAGGAAAGAAAGTCACTTGGAATTAGCACATTTCTATTTGAATGTCTGTATGTTGTCCCGATACACACAATTTTGATCTGATTCTGAAATCTTCTCTGAAAAAAGTCGTGTACCTCCTCTGCTGCATCCAGATATATGCTGACCTGGAGGTGCTAGGCAACGACAGCTTCTGCTGCATCCAGATACATGCTGACCTAGCTGTACGTTGTCGCGCTATATATCTAATACACCCGAAAGAGGCCCTCAAGTGCCCAAAAGAAACCCAATAAACCTATATCAAACTGAGAAAACTCATTTGATCTGTATATTATACCATCTCTCCTAAAGATCTATTCTGTTCTCTTCTCAACCTATTCCCAGCTACGATTTCAGAAATCTGGATTGGACTTGTGAAATATGTGGTAGGGAAGATACTTGCATGATAGAGTGTGTTGTTTATATTTCCAGGATTTGATTAGTATTTATTTGGGTGTTCATTGTTAAGCAATTAAAACATGATAAAACAGATTATATGCAGACCTAGACATTGTCAGGATATCTTAATGGATGACATCAGTATACTCACCTACTACGATGAATCTTTGTGCATACCTTGATCGCGGGGGTATATCCTGAAGTGGGACACACTAGTATATCAGTAATTAAAATTACCTTAACGTATCATATGGTAATGGTACTTGAAATGTTCATGCATTTTGTTTAAGTGGACGAACATACTGGTAATCGTCTTGAACTGCTTTTCACGAAAAATTAAATAAAGAATTATCTAATAGTGTGAAATAGTTTGATTGTGCTGATATGATCTTCTTACCAGTGATTCTAAAAAAAAATAGAGTGTTTATTGCTTTTGTATTTACTTGCTTTCAGAAAAATATAAAAATCCAAAAATAGTGTTCTTTTTCTGTTTAAAGTTCTTAACGTACGGAAAACTGTTATTCTTGGAGGAATTGTTACTGATAGGGGGAGACAGTGTTGGAAAGTGAGTTCAAAATTTTAAATCATGCTGGTTATAGGGTGTGATTAAAAAGTTTTGCGTGTTGGTGATAAATTGGAAAAGGCTTAATCTGTTATACAGTTTAACAAATCTCTTGAAAAATAATAATTTGTTTAACTTTGTTGAAAAATTCTTATGGTTTCTCGAGATGTTTGTTTTATAGTAAACAGATTGAAGCAGTATGTTGCTGAGAAGTTGCTGTGTTGCTGAGAAGTTAAAGTGATGAGTTGCTGTGAAGATGAGAGTTTGATTGGATGCATGGTAGAACCTCCTTTCTACATTGCAGACAAAGTTGAAGAGTTTGAAGATTGCTATTCAAATGCTGAACTGGAGTTTACTCAAACGCTAACGTTTTTGAAGATTTGGTGATTGGATGCATCAGCTTAGGGGGAGTCTGTTGCTGACAGAAGCTGTTGAAGCTGAAGCTATCCAAAGACCAAAGACAGTGCAAGACTACATGAAGATTGCAAGATGACTGAAGACAAAGTTATTTTATGAAGCTATTGTCAAGGGGGAGTTTGTTGGTGCATGTTTGTGACAACAGCTTAGATTTGGTCTTTGGATATCTTGTAATTAGTTAAACGATAAAAGGTTAGCGGGTTTAGCTTTGTATTAGTGAGATAATATAGTTTGGGCTAAACAAAACCCAATTAGGGTGATGGAGGCGAATTGGGCCTATCCAATTCGCAGTCCATGATGTTTATCCTAGACATTGTCAGGATATCTTAAAGAATGACATCAGTATACTCACCTACTACGATGAATCTTTGTGCATACCTTGATCGCGGGGGTATATCCTGAAGTGGGACACACTAGTATATCAGTATTAAAATTACCTTAACGTATCATATGGTAATGGTACTTGAAATGTTCATGCATTTTTGTAGGATCGGATTCCGACCTAAACGAGTCGTTTGGAAGAGTTCTAGTCCATTTCAGAGGCGGAAACTAAGAAACAGACAATGAAACAGCTTGTATCACACTTTAATCTTCTTGTATATTAATTTGACAACCTTACATTCAGAAGAATCACCGGCAGCACTTCGGTATAATTCTCAGACAAAAGTTACAAATGAAATGTATGACAACCTATATATAACCTTCTAGATTTCGCTTGAAACACACATACATCTATTCAAGCGAAATCAACTAGTAATATCTCAAGCGAAATTGACAAATAAAGTTGACTTTTGAAGCGAAATCTTCATGAAACATAATCTGATTTCCCAATTCTTTTGTCTTTTGTGATGTGATGTCATCGATGATGTCATCTAGATGATGTCATCATGACATCATGTCTTGATTAGCTCCGCACCGAACCGAGACTCGATACAAGACGAAGACGACAGATGTGTGCACCAACAGACTCCCCCTCAGATGTTGACGAGTCTTAAGTGTCGAGTCTTCTCAATCTTCAGTCTTTATCAGTCTTTGAGCTTTCTTCAGGATCTCTATCTGGCTCTATTCTATCTCCAATTCTCTCTCTCTCTAACAGACTTCCCCTCAAAACATGCTGGGATCGTAGTCTGGCTTTTACAGAATTTCAGAATCCTCAGGTATCGGAACCTGGCACTCTATCTGCTATCCTGCACATCCTCTACCCAAAAATAAGATTCACAAGAATAAAATATTTAACAATTTATCAAATTTCATGCACCAACACTGATCCTTCTCCAATCAAAATACAATCAAACATTAACAATGATCATTTAACAAAATTTTTATCTTTGAAAAACTTTTCAATCAAATTTCCCAAACCTTTTCGTCATGTTCAGCACTCAGAATTTTGAAAATCAGCTCTTCAACATCAGTTGTCTAAAATCTTTTTGAATTTTTTCAAAATTTATGCTAAAACACACCGAAAATCTTTTTGGATTTTTAAAATAACAGAAATAAAATGCAGTAAAAAACTATTTACAAACAATAATTTTTGTGAGCTTGTGTAAGAGGATCATATCAGTTTCTGAGACAAATCACCAACACCGTTAAGCTTCATTTCATTTTCAGTTCTAAACAATTCACCTAGATTGTCAGTATACTTGTCCACTTAAATTTTCACACAAAGTTCAACTGATCCGAGATACGATATTAATGTTTTAAGAGACTTAAACTTATCCGTGTGTCCCACTACTTGAATATACTCCCGTATCCAGATCCCAATATTCAGTCTTACAGGTGAGTATACCACAAATGATATCTGTCAGGGGAATAAATTATGCAACCGTGATAGCTCAGGTCAGAACTTCCGTTCAGCAGAGAGCCTAGTTGACTTTTAGGTGTGTCCCCTTTAGAGGATCTTTTGAATTACAACAGCCATGATTAGCATTTTTCAATGTTTCATCATTTTTTAGCTGAGGGTGATGCTATTTTTCAAGCAAGCAGAAAGTATTCTCCGGGGACTAGGCCATTGCTTCCGCAAAATCAGAAGTCCCGGGATAATACCCCAGATATCACTGAGCATAAAGACCTAGTATCTCAGAATAAGGGACCTTTCAAACAAGATTTCAGGGGTTACCTATATATCCAAGTTTGTGTTAACCCACAAAACAAGCAAGTTTGAAATTTAGGTTTATATCTCGTCACAATCTACTAAATGTGCAAAAACCTACTGACATATCCGCAGTAAGATTGTTTATCACATTTTTACTTTACATATCTTTAGCATGCTGTGACAGTCCAACTGATCTACTATCATTTCCTCTTTTTTACAACAAAACTCATTTTTGAATTTTATCATGTTTTTGTCTTTTTCAAATTTTCAAATGTTTTTGGATTTTCTGAAAATTTTTACTCCCCCTAAAATGCAAACACATTTTAGGAAATTTGAAAACAAACTATACAGAAAACATGACAACCGATATCAAATCGCATCAAATCGCCATCCACCTGACATAAACAATCAGAACTCCCCCTATCACAAAACTATTTTCTCATAAAGATTTCAAAACACTTAAGTTTGTTTTAACCAAAATGATTTTTCTGGAAAATAGGTTTTGTTGATTTTACCACTTGTAAAGTTAGGGGTTCATCATATCGTTCCTCAATCATTTGTAGAAAATCAAGTACAATTTAATGTCCTTGATTTACCACTTGACGTTGAAAACCTCTTTCAACCACTTGTAAATAAACACAATCAAAATCTGATATAATGAATGATGCCGATTCCTGCTCCACTCTTACCAACCTGGAAGCTCCGGCAAGTCATACTTAACCTGTAAAATTTAACAAACTTTAAGATTCATTCACACAATCAATCACTAAGAAAGATGCCGATTCCTGATCCACGATTACAAACTTGGGATCTCCGGCAAGTCAGGTTTTTCAGTGAAAGAAAATATCCACCCAAGCCTGACCAGCCTTGGGTGTAAGCTTCTCAACTTCACTAGGAGTTGGGCTATAGGTTGCCTTCTTTGTAGCATAAAACTCCTTTACCCCTTTAACCTTTCCATCAATCATTTTACCAATCATCTTTTTAATGTTTCCATTAAACGCTTTCTCAACATCAAATTCTTTCTGTTCAGAATAGAATTGATTTGAGATCTCAACTTTCCCAACTTTTGATTTAAAATATTCAGTCCTCAATGATGGAAAGTTCTCATCATCCATTGGAGGAACTGAGTTTTCACTTTTTACCTCAACCTGTGGCTCCTCTGACTTTGTGGAATCAGATTCATCGCCAGATTTTACCTCTGATTTCTTAACAACCCAAGTTTGGTTGTCAAGATTTCCCCGTTTCTTGTAAAATCTTTTCGAACATTCACCAACTTCATATGTTGAATTTTTGAATACTTTGAATCTTTCAGTTGGTGGTTCAGCATTGTCAACAATAACTTCTTTTAGTTTTTGTGAGACTCCCTATTTTGTTTTTGTTACTTGAGGACAATTCCATGCAATATGACCAACTTCATTGCATCTGTAACAGGTTCTTGTCTCCTTTCTTTGATAAGCTTCATTCTTTACTTTCTTTGCAAGAAATTCTGTGTTTGATTGCTTCCAGAATGAGCTTTTTGATTCTTCTTCATGGCTAATTCCTGCAACATATTTTGTATTTGTTTTAGAAATTTTCTCATTTTTATAATTTTCAGGTGGAATAAAACCAAGTCCTTTCTTTTTGAGCTTACTATTGTGGTTTGGTTTCTTTTGAAAACCAGAACCAGAATTGTAACCTTTTTTCTTGTTTAATCGTTGTTGAACTCTTGAAGTGTATTTTTTTAGGTTTTCCAGTAGGATTTAAATCTTTAATTTCAGAAATATTAATTTCTGTCATTTTGAAAACCTTTTTAATCATGTCAAACCGAACACTTCTAATTGGAAATTCTTTATCAAAATATAATTTGTCAGAATCATTCAAAGTATATGCAACTTCAAATGTTTCGTCATTCGAATTAGATTTTGACAACAAAAATTCTTTACTATAAACCCGTTTTCCCGACGACTTTGAACTCTTTTCGGATGAACTCGAACTCCCGACTGACTGACACGAATTTTCGAATTCGGACTTTGACTCTGACTCCTCATCCTTATCCAACACCTGATCAATCATTCTTTTAATTAATTCGGACTCATGATCTGTATCAGACGCTGTGAACGTGATGTCAATATTGTCTGGTAACACATCGGTTAACTGGAACTCTAACTTTAGATTGACTGCCTTTTGGACTTGTTCCTCATTCGGTTTTCTAGGCGAATACCCTTCCCAAATTGGAGGCGGACACTTGTTATAACAAACGTTCTGTTTCTTACCAGTATCCGTTTTCTTCTTTGATTTCTTGTTTTTATCTTCATCTTTAAATGCCTCGAAACCTGCAACAGTAGGATAAATCCTATCAATTATATAATCACAACTTGTATAACTTTTCAGCAATCGTCTAATTCTTTCATTTTCTACTTTTTCACCATCTAACTCTTGCTTCCATTTAGCACATTCTTCGATATAAAAATTTATCTCTTTTTGCTTCGACATCATTGTTGCATTCAACATCTTCAAAGCAGCTTCTCTTTCTGAATTAGTTTTCTGCAAACTATTCACTGTTCTGTTCAATACATCGTATGATTCTTTCACATTCTTTAAATCAAACACCAACTTTTCTTTCATCTTCTCTGAATCACTAAACCTCTCATCTTTTTCTTCACATTGTTTGCAAGATTCCAAACATATAAGACAAGGTTTTGTGACTTCAACAATCTTTTCAACTTCAACCACTTTTTCCACTTCAACAATCTTCTCAACAACTTTGACTTCCTTCATTACTTTTGCAGCTTTCTCCTCTTTCAGTTTCTTCAATTTTTCTGCAAAATAAAATTCAAAAGCATCAGAAGATAAATGAGTTTTTCCAACATTTATCTGTTCAAGCTCTTCATCACTATCACTTGTCTCTGACGAACTGTTTTCAGATGAAACAGATCCTTCATCTTCACTTTTCTCATCATCAGATAACACTTCCATCCATTCCTTCAGCATTTCCGGCTTTCGAATAATATGAGCAATAAATGCTCCAACATTTGAATCAGCTGGAATGTACTTGTCCCAGCTAAATCCTTCAGCCAATTTCTCGTCATCTTGATCCATGATGCCATAATAAGCTTTCCTATTTGCATCCTCGATCATTTTTCCATGTGCCGTTTGAGGCTCTTTTTGTTGATTTGGTTGATGAGTGATTTGCTGATAAATGGTCTTCCGATAATAATCATCTTTCCCAGCAGATTCCTTTGCTCCTCTCGGTTTCTGATTCTTGCACTCCCGTTTAAAGTGACCTTTCTCCCTGCAACGAAAACAAACAACTTTAGATTTATCAAATCCAAGATTAGAAAGATTTGCATCCAAGAAATCAGTTCTTCCTGTAACCAATCTAAATTTTTCTGCTCTCCTCAAAACGCTAGCTAAAGCCCATTTAATATCCATCAGTTCTAGCTCTTCTGCATCAATTTGGTCATAATCTTCCTTTGTAAGCATCGGATTGCCAATTCTTCCGGCAATTAACCCTTCATAAGACTCTAATGCAGTGACCAATAATCCCATATGATGCTTAACAACTTCTTCAGAATAATTTTGACCGTTTTGAAGATGTAGAGCTACATTGCACTGAATCAAATGACCATTTCCAGCAGATGAACTTTGAACATTTGGAGGATTCACCGTTGAGAACCCACTTGTGTTGACTGATCCTTGACTACTTGGAGTAGATTGATTTCCAGCACTAAATGCAGTTTGGATCTTTGGACTTGCTTCAGCAGTTTGAATATTTCCTTTGTAATACAGTTTGACGTCTTGTTGATTGCTTGAACTATTCATTCTTGCAATCTTCTGTTGTTCAAGATCTTGTGCTTCTAGTTTTTCAATAAACTGACCAATCGACAATCTGCTAAACTGTCCAGAATTCTTCAGAATCATGAGATATGTACCCCATTCCTTTTGTGGTAAAGCGTCAGCAAGCTTTTCCACCCATTCTGCTGGAGTTTTAGTGATCTTCAACTGGGACATGGTGCGTACAAGATGACAGTATCTCTCAATGAGAGTTTTTGTAGTCTCACCAGGCATGCTTGTAAACAACTCAAACTCCTTCTTCAGTAACGCTGCTTTACTCTGAAGCATCTCTGTACTTCCTTCAAACTTCTTTTCAAGAGCTTTCCAGATCGAAAACGCATTTCCATCATGCTGAAGTAAAACAAATATATCCTCTGTTATAGCTTGCTGCAACAAACTTATCATCATTTTCTCTCCTTTATAACTTTCTCTCTCTTGATCTGAAAACTCCGAGATAATTTTATCAACATTCATAGCAGTCTGTGGTCTGATGTATGCTGTTTCAATGCTTTCCCAAGCTTTCAGATGGTTTGCCTGAACCCAATTCTCAAAACGATTCTTCCATCCATGATACTCCTCAATTCCCATAAGCTTCGGGGGTTTTTGCATTGTTCCTGTTTCGTTTTCTGCTTTCATGTTTTGAGCAATTGAAGCTGGAGTATTCGAGGGTGTAGCAAATGCGTTGTAAAACTCAGAATCCATTTTTAGCAACTTGAATCTCTTGAAGAAATCGACAAGTACCTTTACAAAACGAACAACACACAAATAGTTAAAAGATTTATCAATTAATCGAAACAAATTGGTACTCGAACTAATGATTTTCTGTGCGGACAGAACGTTGACCAACTATACGGACTGAATAACCCGGATCGAATTCAATTGACCTTGACCCTTTGAAGCGAAATCCTTAATGTATATATGGCTTCAAGCGAAATCAGATAACACCACTTAAATCAAGCGAAATCAACTAACAATCTATTTCGCTTCAACTTCAAACGAACCAATCTGATTCAAGCGAAATCAATAACAATCTATTTCGCTTCAGCTTCAAGCGAAATCCAGCTGATGTATTTCGCTTCAACTGATTACAAGCGAAATCAAGTGAAAACCTCTATTTCACTTCAACTTACTCAAGCGAAATCGTCCAATATGTCAGATCTGAAGCGAAATCAGTCCATTATCTACGAAAACTTTCAAGCGAAATCTGTTTTAGGTCAATTTGAACATGTTTTAGTCTGAATTTTAATCTGAAACTTTGTAGGCTTTGTTAAAACTCAGTTTTACACGTTATACTCTGAAATCAGACCATTTCGACCGTTGGAACTAGTTCAGATCTGAAAAATGTAAAAAGAAATGAGAAGAAAGAAGATAATCCGGTAGAATTAAGCTGTAGTAGTATGAACTCCTCGTCCTGTGCTCTGATACCAATTGTAGGATCGGATTCCGACCTAAACGAGTCGTTTGGAAGAGTTCTAGTCCATTTCAGAGGCGGAAACTAAGAAACAGACAATGAAACAGCTTGTATCACACTTTAATCTTCTTGTATATTAATTTGACAACCTTACATTCAGAAGAATCACCGGCAGCACTTCGGTATAATTCTCAGACAAAAGTTACAAATGAAATGTATGACAACCTATATATAACCTTCTAGATTTCGCTTGAAACACACATACATCTATTCAAGCGAAATCAACTAGTAATATCTCAAGCGAAATTGACAAATAAAGTTGACTTTTGAAGCGAAATCTTCATGAAACATAATCTGATTTCCAAATTCTTTTGTCTTTTGTGATGTGATGTCATCGATGATGTCATCTAGATGATGTCATCATGACATCATGTCTTGATTAGCTCCGCACCGAACCGAGACTCGATACAAGACAAAGACGACAGATGTGTGCACCAACAGATGTGTGCACCAACAATTTTGTTTAAGAGGACAAACATACTGGTAATCGTCTTGAACTGCTTTTCACGAAAAATTAAATAAAGAATTATCTAAATAGTGTGAAACAGTTTGATTTTGTTGATATGATCTTCTTACCGGTGATTCTCACAAAAATAGAGTGTTTATTGCTTTTGTAAATAGTTTACTGCTTTTCTTAAAATATCAAAAATACCAAAAAGATTTCTTTTTAAAAAAGACTTCCATTTTGAATTGACAAGTTGTTGTTTTTGCATGATAAGATAAAATATTGGTTTATCTTTAAATGTGAAAAAGACTAATGGTTTTTCGAGATACTTGCTTGTGTTGCTAAACAGATTGATGCAGTTATCAAAATGAAGTGCAGAATACAAGTAAAGTGCAGATTTAGAGTAAAGAATGTGTGAAGATGCATGGTAGGATCCTTCTACTACATTGCAGAAAGAGAGATATGGAAGAGTTGGAGCTTACTTGCTTAACCAAGGATTGCTAGCTAACTGATCTACAATGAATGAAAGTTTTGGAGATTGGAAGCATCAGCTAAGGGGGAGTCTGTTGATGTCAGAAGCTGTGTAGCTGACGCTATCCAAAGACCAAAAGAACACAAGATGTTTGAAGACAAAGTTACACTATGAAGCTATTGTCAAGGGGGAGTCTGTTGGTGCATATTCGGTGACAACAGCTTAATAGTTTGATTATTTAGTCTTTGGATATTTTGTATTGGGCTTAGCTTATTGGTTAGTGAGTTTATTATTGTAATGGGCTTGGAAAATGGCCTAGTCCATGTAGGAAGCCCAGTTCACAGACATGTGGTATATAAACATGTTTTGTGTTTAGGGTTTCGGTTAGCAACTTGGAGGCTAGAGAGAGAAAGTCTAGTGAGAGAGACTAATTTCGAAATTAGGGTTGTAATCAAGATCACAGATAGTGGCTGTGAGGTTGTAAGGGTCTTGAGTTGATTGTAAAACGTTTTGTTTGGATAATCAATAGAGGACCCGTTTGATTGTGAATTCTGTTTTCTACTCGTTTCTGTAACAAATCTGATCTAGAGGATTCCGCACTCTAGGTTAGATAAACAATTCTATGAAAGATCCATACATTAAGGGGACCTACACTTCGTGATGACGCTTGCACTGGTTGCAGGTGGGCAGAGTGCCCAGGTATCTTCTGGCAGGAGCGTCATTCATGGTTGCAAGGGTTTTTGCCTCCTGAGGCGGGTTGGGGTCTCGCTTCTTATTGTTGGAACCCTTGTTGTTACGTGTTGCTTGATTCAGGCTCGCATGCTTCCTTTTCTTGTCACCGAACGACTAGCATGCGTCTCGGTCTTTTCAGTTGGGTTCAGTGATAACTTCTTCATTCGGACAACATCTTCAGTAAGGCTGACAGCCAGAGTTACAGCCTGTGTGATCATTTCAGGTTTGGCCGAAGTTACCATGCTGCGAAACTCTGGGGCCAGTCCCCAAATGTAGCGTTCAACGTGCTTAAATTCAGGAGTCACAATGTAAGGGATCACTCTAGACAAATCGTGGAACCTTCGAGTATAACCAGTAATGTCAGCACCTTCCATGGTCAAGTGCCAGAACTCAGTCTCCAACCTTTGGAGTTCAGCACGTGAGCAATACTTTTCTCTCATAAGTTCCTTTAGCTCATCCCACGTCATGTCGTACGCAGCATCATCACCCAGAGTCTGGACTTGCAAATTCCACCATGTCAAAGCTTCATCAACAAACAACCCCGTAGCAAAAGTGACTTGCTGATCCGCAGTACACTTACTCATACGGATAGTGGCATCAGTCTTCTCCGTCCAGCGTACAAACGCCACTGCACCTCCAGTGCCGTCGTAGTTCAGTGGTTTGCAATCGAGAAACTGCTTGAAGGTGCAGCCTTGAGCTGTGTTTCCTCCGGATGTATCTCCTTGTCCATTATGTCTAGCATTGCTTGGTCCTCCACTTTGTTTGGTGCGGTTTGCCTCATTTTGAGCGATAGCTACGGAGATCCTTTCTTCCAGTAGGGCGTTCAGTTCTTCAGCAGTCCTCGGCAGAAGAGGAGGAGGGGGTTGATCAGAACCTTGATTGTTCACAATTCTCCTAGGTGCCATGTTCTGTCAGAACACAACGCACAGGGTTAGACATTTGTTTGATATCGTCCTATGAGACAGTAGTAGTATATATATACACATGCATATACCACATAAGTGACATCAAACAATCCGCCAAACGTATAAATCAATTCATACAGCAACAAGCATGCATAAATAGATAAATAGTGATGTGTCATAAGATATTCACCGAGTCTTTACACATATCAGGGCAACTTGTTACGTTATTGTTTGCGAAGTAAACAAAATGTATAAGGGTTACATCTCCCCAAAGTACAAGTTTAATATATGTAAATGACAAAATATCTTATTTCACATTGGCAGTTCTTGTCTTTATACCCTAAATCATTACTCCAAAAGAGTATTTAATAGGCTGGGGGAAGGGTGAGGGTGTTCACGTTTGACCTTTTCTTGTATTGAAGGAATCTCATTTGACGCGTGACAAGACTTGTTGTGGTTTCTGTGCACTGAGTTCCATAATTATGTATGCATCCATAATTACGTAACTCCTTGCACAGTCCGCACAGTTCGTTTCATCCTCGTATCACTTCCTTCAGATAGGCCACTGTTTTCAGGTAAAGTCACGAGTACCTGAGATATTCTATTTCTAGTATATGTATATATTAATTATCACACATAGTTGCAAGTAATTTCTAGTCAAAGACAAGTGCTACTCCAGTGCACCCTAAGTCTCATAGTGTCTTTTCTTGACTCTTTGAAAATAGTTTCAGGTAGTGGATGTCGCGAAAAGTTTTATGCAATGAAAACTTTTTGAAAAATTATTTTCGTGAAAGGATCCTAAAGATTGTAGTCTAGACTCGAGAAGGAATCCTGGTTCACTACAATCGCAGCTCTGATACCAATCTGTCACACCCCTTTCTAAGGTGGAAGCACGAGGTGTGATCATGAAAGGTTCTCATTGCATATGAATGGTAAACATACTACATGCTCATAAAAATAACTTCAAATACCAATAACATTACGTAACTGAAAACATAGGTTAAGTTTGGAGTTTACATCAAAGTATAAAACGTTGTCTGAAAAGTTTACAACATTATTCAAAGATAAACATAAACAACATCCAAGAGCAAGAGTAAGACCGTGTGCACATCCACTTTAGTTACCTGAAGTACATGTGAGTTATTGGAAAATCGTCAACATAATGTTGGTGTGAATTCATGCAGTTTTTGTATTGAACGTTTGTATACTTTGTATGAAAACATGGTATGTGATTTGTATAAATCAAGTATTTCTGTAAGTATAAGGAAATCGAGATCGCTAATGGTTTGCAAGGCCATTAACATGTGACACGACATAGGAAGCATCCAAACCATAGGCATTTTTAGTAGTCGATTCACGACTGAGACACAAAAGCACTGCTTGGTACTAGTTATCACCAAGAGTGTGGCTGCTCGAAAACCCATTAGATCTAACCTTTTGTTCTGCAGTCTTAGTATGTACACGATTAATGGTGCTTCTGGTACCCTATTCGTGACATGATCTAAAGTATCATTCCTTAGTTTTTGTTTTCATCATACCATAACACATGTATTTTCCCCAAGTTTAAAAAGCATGTAAAAGTTTAAAAGTGGGGACATGAACTCGCAACTTTGCGTTTCTTGCGCCGTAAACTTCACCGGGTTTGCTTATATAGCGTTGTGACCTATACGTGTTTTATTAACGTTAGTCACTAGACTTGTATCGCACAAGTACAAGTCACCATCTTTTATGTATGTGTTCTTGGTTGTTAAAAATAATTTATATTTTTAACTAAGTATCTTACTTATATTATTTTCTCAAAAATAAACATAAGTATCTTGTATTTTTCACCCGAGTTATGTATTTTTGTCCAAAACTTCATTTTAAGCTCGTAACTTGTCCGAGTTACATAATCTATTAAGAAATATATTTTCTTGTATTTGTCTAAGCATATTGTATGTGTAGTTTGTATTTTTACTCCTTAGGAGTATTTAGTGTATTTTCAAGTCCTAATACACTATTACATATAATACATACTACATACACTTAGCACAAAATTTGGTGATCAATAAATATATATATTTTCCTCAAAAATATACATACTTAATATCAAATTTTATCGTGAAGAAATCATCATTTCTTAACTTAAAGTTTACATAAAAATTAGCGAAACCTTGGTAAATATTTTTAGGTAAATTTTTAGGAAATAAGTTTCACCAAAACTTATATTTTTCTAAGTGTCAAAATTTTATAGAAATTTTGACATAGTTTCCCTTAAAAATGGAGGTTTCCCATGGTTTCAAAACATGTGTTTATTTTCTTTTAAAATCATCACAAACAATCATCAACTCATTCAACACTTACCGAGTGTCAAAATCAAGTAAATTACACTACATTATGAACTTGAAGTTTTGTAAAAACTTGTAGTAACTTACCATGTTATTTTGTAGGTTTAGTTACCCTTAAAACATATTTATTTGTTTCTAAATTACATTCTTGAAAGATTTAGTCATTTACAACTTGTAAGATGATTTTTCTAAAAATATTTCTTTTGTATTTTTCTTGTTAAAATCATGTTCCTAGTCTTGTTTAAACACTAAAATATGATTAGTTTACTTAGAAACCATGACTTTGTAAATCTCATAAATAAACTTGGTTTCTTGAGAAAATTATTTTTGTAATCATCTATTTACAAGATTTGTATTTTGTTTAAATCACCTTTACATATGAAAATCAATTTCATCATTCAATTTCATGAAGACATATAAAAGCATGATGATCTTGGTCTTTCACAAGATCACCAATTTAACTTACTAGATCATGTGTTTAATCACAATCTAGTAGGTTTCTTATGATGTCTAACATCACTAACACAAATCATCATTCATCAAGAAGCAAATCATCATCATTTACATGTATTTTTATGTATTTAAGCTTATGTTAAAGTATCATGATCATGTTCCTTTGTGTTCTTCAAGATTAACAATGTATATCATCTTTTAATCATCAAAATATGAAGTAACAACAAGTGATAAGAAGCTTACAACTAGCACAAGGGCTAGGGAAGAACACAAGAAGTTGAGGATGACAAAAGGGTTGGATAAAAACGAATGGAAGAGGTCCTTCAATCTCCAAGAGCACCAAGCTTCATAAGGCACCTTCTTACACCTTGAAATGAACTAGGAATGGATGAACAATGGATGAAGGTGGTGGTGGTGTGGATGGTGGTTTCGGCCGAGATGAGGGAAGGGAAGAAGGAGAGTATGTTGTGTGGTGAAGTGTGATCTATCATTCATCTTATAACCATCCATTGCTATTATCCAATAGGTATTATGTTTCATATAGTACATACATATCAAAGATCATGATCTTAAGAGATCTTAGGGGATCTTAGGAGATTATGGAAGATCAAGATAGATTTTGGGTGGTGGGGTCACCCTTGTGATCGTCCACTCTAAGAGGGGGGGGGGGGTAAAGTGTAAATTCCAATCACTAATTACATAAACTAGTTAGGTTTCAAGTATCTTGGTTAGGGATTTAATGTGTTAATATGTTATAAGAGGTGTTATGGTGTTCGGGGGTCATAACTAGCTCAGAAACATTAAAACAATGCTTCTAGTAATTATTTTGATGTTTCGGGTAATGTCCAGTGGTTTGGTTAAATACCGGTTCGTTAAAGTGTCAAACTATTTCGTTTAGTTATCTTTAAGTATCCTTTTGTGACCCTTTCAATTCCCGACACTTAGGAGGGTATTTTGGATAATAAAACATGAATTCTGCATGATATTTATGTGTTAAAAAGCTGATTATAGCTGATTTGTGCTGAATTCTGCATTTAAAGTGTGTTTCGGGTGCTTTTTAGTGCATATTCTAGCTTCCGGAAAGTCTATATGTTAACCCTTGTATACATTCTTGGGTTTTAATGTATTTTTGACGTTGGACCTACTTCTAGGCCCCAATTTCTATTGTCTGGCTGCTTTCTGCAGAATTGTTGACACAATGTGTCTTACCGGTGAGTTTACTAGTATTTTTGATGCAACGCTATCATTAATGCATAAAGCAATATTTGTAGTATAAAACATGCATGAATTCACATGTATAGCATGAAATCAGACAATGTTGACATTTAAGCACATAATTGCAGTTATTAAATAATAATTAAATTGTACGGAAATTACCGGTTTTGTGCCAGTTGTCACAGGGTATACCCAACGGGTAAACTTTTTAAAATTAATGGGTTACCCGAAACCCGCAGGTATACCCGATACCCGATGGGTATTTACCCGCTTGAAACCCGAAGGGTTTTGGGACGGGTTTGGGACAAGTTTATCTAATCGGGTTTGGGGTAAGGATTACCTAAACCAGTCCCAAACCCGACCCATTTCCATCCCTAAACATACCTTGAAGTTTCAGAGTTAGAAATCTTGTAATCTCCCTATATTCAGCCCCAATTTTGATTTGGATCTCTTGATTTGAGCATGATAATGATCTAGGGTTTCACCCTTCTCTTCTGCCTCTTTGATCGACACACACAAATATGTGTGTAGTGTGTATGTTTTTTTAATATAAAAATCTGATTTTGATTAAACTTTGGGGTACTTACACTTTTAGTCCCCTAGTTTGTATAACCACAAACTAACCAAGTTAATTCCCTATCTTATTATTTCAACTTATGGGCTTTACCTAATCAAGTCCATTACTTCATTTCAATTCACTTAGTTATATTTATACGCGTATATACATATGTACGTATGTTTATGCATATATATATATATATATATATATATTGTGCGTGTGTGTGTTTTGGTCAAAAATCACACAAGGATAATGCAACCAAATCTGATTTTGTGAGGTATGATGTTTGGTTAATTAGACAAATGTATAAACAACAAATGAATGAAATGAATGGTGAACACAAGGATTTATACGAGGAAAAAGCCCTTGATCAATGCATGATCTCCGTCATAAAAAACCTCGGGTGATGGAAACTACCGATCACCAATTATATTAAACAAAGGAAGTTTACAAATCGAGATGATAACAAGCTTGGTACAAGGATCACTAGTGTGCAAAAGTGTGTAATCGCAGAGAGTTCTTGAGAGCAGTGTATGTGTGTTGCTAAAAATTATCTAAATCAAGCTTGTATCCCCATTTAAAAATAGAAAATATCCTACTAACTAACTGTCCGAAAATTAAGCAAGCTATCCACGATCACCATAATGGTCATCAGCCTCATTCACGTGCACAAATAGAAGCATATTCCTCCAAGATTCCCTCCATGACTCAGTCCACAAGTGCCTGCAATCGTAAACTGAAAACACAAGGAACAAATGTTAAAACATAAATAATAATATGGATCCTGGATCCTCAGACTCCCTGTATTATCCGTTAAGGATCCGTGATCCAGGTCCAGTCTCAGGATAGATGATCCTTAATGTCAAATTCATGCCCTAACAATTTCCCCCAAAATATGAGGAATTAAATGCAACTGAATGAGTCATATTTTCTGCTTGATTCCGAACGAGTTGTTAGCAAGAAACTAGCCGTTACATCAGGACTAGCCGTTACGAGGGTGACATCAGTGATAAGACTTCCTGCAACAATCATCATTATAAATAGGATTAGAGATAAGGATGAAAATTGCATTTAAATTTGAGACCCTTCCTCTTTAAATCCTCATTCGAAGATTTCATCAGGTATCTCTTCTTTCCTTCTCTCGAAATTTTATTCTTTCTGATCCCTTGTTATTCAAGTATCCATGGCAAAGATGAGTACTAGATCCTCCCCTGCTAAGGATCCCAAAAAGAGAGCCCTCCGAAGAGTCAGGGCATAACTAAAAACCCTTTAATGGAACTCTGTTGTTTCACCGATCCTGAGATTGATCGGTTACGTCACTGTTTTCCAAAAGGCACCATTTTCAGACCCTTTGACTCTTCCATGAAGAGTGGTTGTATTTCAGATGTCTGGATCACCTTTCCAGCAATCCCTTTCCAGATTGGCTTCACATATCCTTTCCCCTTTCTCACCCAAAGATTTTTCACACTCACCGGTTTGTGCTACAACCAAGCCATGCCGATGGTGTGGAGAGTCTTGTACACGCTAGAGCTCATTGTTGAACAAGAGGGAATCGATATAGGCTTGTCTGAGCTGAGCCAGTTATATAATCTTGTTAGCCATGGTTCTCATCATTTTCTCTTCAAGTCCAAACCCCAACAAGCACATCCAATTCTGAAAACCACTAAGAACGACTCCAACTGGAGGAACCAGTTCTTCTTCATAAGAAGGGACTCCATCCCAAACGGGAGTCATCTTCCCAAGAAGTGGATCACCCAGGGTAGGATATGGGATCCTCGGACCAGGAAAATGGTAGGATTCTTCTTTTCTGTTAAGGACAATTGATCCTTCTTTTTTTGTTGTGCAGCTATCTCATTCTCTCACATCCAAGAATCTCCTGTCACAACAGAGAGGATTGCTGCTTTCTGGAAGCTTGATCCTGCCATAAGAACATTTCAAGCCAAAGCAAAGGATTCTCAAGAGATCTCCTCCGGTTCCTACACAATGTCGAGTAAGTATCCATATTTATGTTTAAATAAATGTTTAAATAAATATAAGATATGAAAACTTATCTGTGAACTATATTTGTAGGCGCTGCCAAATCTTCCAAGTCTGCTTCACGGTTCAGTGTGGGTGACATCCATGAATATGTATCCCCTAGGTCTATTAAGAAGAAGCTGGCTGCAAGCCAAAGCATCCCTGAGATCAAAGGTATCAGCACCAGGGGTAAAGGAACTAAAAGGAAGAAGCCTGCTGAACTCACTGAAGGCCTCCCTCTGATGGAACGTCAACTCCAGGAATATATCTCTGAGGTAAGGATTTCATATCCCAAAATTTGCACTTCTTTTGAGGATATAGGATCCTGAATACTGAACTCTTTCATTGCAGAAATTCGCTGAAGTCCAGATTCTCATGGACCAACATGTGGCTGAAGCTGAACAAAAGAGTCTTGACCTCCAGGCCATTGCAGTTGCCAAAGATAAAAAGATCTCCCAGCTTGAAAAAGAGAACAAGGCACTGCAAAAGGAGCTACTTGTTGCTGAAATGACAACCCAAAGGGAGAGGATAGAGGTTATGGAAGGGAACAAACACTCTGCTACTGTCGTGATGCTGAAGGTCAAACTCCAGATGGCTAAGGAGGCTGCTGATCCTTCCTTCGACAGGTCTGAATAGGACTTGGAGGGATGGACCAAGAGGCTGGCTGAACTTGGAGATGATGAAGAGCCTAAGGAGATGCTGGCACTTGAAGCCGGTGGCAGTGGAGTGAACGATCCTGAGGATGTAGCGGCTGGAGGCAGTGGTCAAGGTGGTGATGAGAAGGTGGATGAAGCAGCAAAGGTGTAAGCTGTACAAATGGGCGATGATGAATAATTCTAGACGTGGCTGGAGCCCATTTTTTTATGGTTTAGTGGTTTATTTTGGTGTTTCGAACAATGGTCTGTAATAACTTTGAACAGTAGTTGCTAGGGTTAAGGATCACTGATCCTCAGACAATAGGGGGTAGCAAAGGTGGATGGGTCCTTCTGTTTGTGGAGGATGAAGCCTTTGGTGCCCCTCATCTTTTATTTCCTGCACTGAAATAACTCTTAGTATGGACACCCTTTGCCAACCCAAGTGGATGGGCCACGTTTTACAGGTAGAAACTTGGGTTGGCAATTTTGACAACCTTTTAAAGGGTTAACTTTGATAAATAAATAAAACTTTAACTTTTGGCTATCTTTGTGTTGTTTATTTTGCATACATTTACTTGTCAATTGTCATTGCATAGTTTTAGAATATACAAGTTATTGGTAAAAGTATTAAATGAATACCTAAATCAGTTAATATAAAAAAACTTAGGATATGATCAAGGATCATATACCTTCTGATCAAAAAGAAGTTTGAAAAGTGAGATGATTTAGGATCATATATTATGTTGTCAAAGAATAAGGGTATAATTGATAGACCAAGAATAAAGTTAAAGTAAATAAGGATCATACCAGAGAATCCAAGTTAGGATCCTATATCCTTAACACTTACAACTGTGATAATCAAAAGATAAAACTTTGTATAAAGTTAGGATCCAGGATCCTCGATTGTTTGGCTTTGGAAACCTGCAACATAATATAACTTGGGACTAAGCCAATTGTAAAAGAAGATGTTAGTATCTGGGGACAAGCCCAATAAGCTGGGGACAAGCCCAAAAACTGGGGACAAGCCCAAAAGATCTTGTGTAAACTAGAGTATGGCCCATACTGGCGACTATCCAAACTTGGTGACATGAAAATGCCAAAACCTTAGCTAACGTGAAAATGTTAGAAACCTTAGGAGCGGATGTATGGTACGTCTACCATTATACTTAGGATCCTAAATACAGCCAGTACAATGAAATTGTCAGCCCCTAAAGTGGGTACTGGTCCCATTGCCTTTAACTGCACTAGGATAATCGTGCACAACTGGCGAATGTGTAAGAACCTGATTCGTAGAAGGTAGTAGATACCTTAAACTGGGGACAAGCCCAAAAACTGGGGATAAACCCAAAGACTTAGGAGATTTTAGTGGATACTTGATCCTTTGTTAAAGATGTACCGACTTCTGCAAAACTCAGAACTTAGTGAAGAAGGATAAAGGATGCTGGATCCTTCTCCTTGTAATCAAATAAATTGAAGGATTAAAGAAATAATAATCAAATCATTACCAGAATGGGGATCATGTATCCTTTGAGGATCCTGGATTTTCAACTATAAATCTATCTTAGCTGAGGATCCTTGATCCTTCTTACATGAAGTATCTCTTTAAATGGACAGCATTCCAAGCTCTTGGTAATAGATCACCTTCCATTGTTAATAAACGATATGCCCCCTTTCCTGCCTCAGCTTCAATTAGGTAAGGGCCTTCCCACTTTGGTGCTAACTTGCCATCAGCAGGATTTGTGGTATTCTGGAATGCTTTCCTTAACACCATATCACCAACTTGGAATTTTCTGATCCTGACATTCTTGTTATATGCTCCAGCCATCCTTTGTTGATAACTAGCCAATCTTATCCTTGCTAAATCCCTGAGTTCTTTTATGGTATCCAAATATTGAACCAAGTTTTAAGCATTTCCTTCAGGATCACGGATGCTTGTTCTTGCAGTAGGGACTACCATCTCTGTAGGGATCACAGATTCTGCTCCAAATACTAAAGAAAATGGAGTCTGCCCAGTAGCATTCTTAGGAGTTGTTCTATCAGCCCATAATACATAAGGTAGCTCTTCTGCCCATTTCCCTTTCTTGGATCCAAGCTTCTTCTTCAAATTGTTGATGATGATCTTGTTTGATGATTCTGCTTGACCATTAGCTTGTGGGTGGACTGGTGTTGAAGTTATCATCTTAATCCCTCAGTTGTCACGAAAGTTAGTAGTTCTATTCCCAATAAATTGGGATCCATTATCACAAATAATTTTAGAAGGTATGCCAAATCTAGTAATAATGTTTCTATTAATAAAGGATATCACTTCCTTTTCTCTGACTTGTGCAAAGGCTTCAGCTTCTATCCATTTGGAAAAGTAATCAGTCATAGCAAGCATAAACACTTTTCCTCCTGGTGCTTTGGGAAGTTTGCCAACTATATCCATTCCCTATCTCATAAATGGCCAAGAAAAGGATATAGGATGCAGGAGCTCCGCTGGTTGATGAAGGATATTGCTATGTCTTTGACAAGCATCACATTTCTTTGCATAATCCACAACATCCTTCTTCATAGTAGGCCAATAATATCATGTTCTAAGGATCCTAGAGAACAGTGCTCTGCCCCCAGTGTGGTTTCCACAATCTCCTTCATGAAAATCCTTTAGAACTTCTTGGATTTCTGGATTCTCGATGCACCTTAGATATGGACCTGCAAGAGATCGTTTATATAACATGTTATTTAGTATTGTAAATTGAGATACCTTGACTTTGAAAGCTCTAAGATTTTCTCCTGTAGGAATCTCTCCATGTTGTATATATCTCAGGATTGGAAGGACCCATGATCCTGAATTTGACTGTGAGCCATCACTAGGTATGATTGCAGAATCCTCCACTATCTCTATGGCTGTGTTATCCTCTATAGCAGGAGTTAAGATATGGATAATTGGTATCCTAACATCCTCCGGAATCTTCAATGATGATCCAAGGTTGGCTAAAGCATCAGCTTCTGCATTCTCTTCCATGGGTACCT